>JAULKQ010016981.1:0-19261 GCA_032356285.1 Smithsoniella earleae | reverse complement strand
GCGGCGCGGCCGGCGCGGCCGCGTCGCCGGGGAAAGAAGCGAAGCAGACAGTTACGCTAGTGTATCGCCCCGGTTTTTCCGGAGAGTTTTTGATTTGACTTTCTGGGGCGCTCTCGATCTGGAAAGAAAGTGACATTCGTTCAAAGAATACTACAACCAAGATCGCACTCACCGTGGACTCGAAGGTGAACTTCCAGACCCAAAACGAACAAACGGACATCGAAACATTGCTCTCCTCGACGACTACCGATGGAAATCCTGCTGCCGTGGTTTGTATCAATTGCCAGTCGCGGCTTAGTTAGTAATTCGCACCCAACACGTCGACAGCATCACTTGATGCGCCTTCTGAATTTTCTACAGACCTCGTGATATTTTCGTTATTCGGACTAATTGAAATTTCAATTATTCTATTAGACTTTTCAATTTATCGGCATTTTCTGAGTAATAACGCGTAATTCGCCCTATTATCCGAATTTACTGAGTACATAGTGTTTGACTTTATCGTTATTGAAATTTTAATATAAACAAATCCAGCCTACAATCTGACTTAGCAACCTCTCAACAGACCAGAGATCCGGAATGAACGACTCACAAGAATTCGATACGGACGTAATGGTGATCGGACTCGGTCCGGCCGGCGCGACAACAGCGCTGGCGTTGGCCACTTACGGGATCCGCGTCCAGGCGGTAACCATGTTTAATTGGCTCGCGAATTCTCCACGCGCGCACATCACGAACCAGCGTGCAGTCGAAGTGTTCCGCGACCTCGGTATCGAGGCGGAGATAAAAAAATACGCGACCCCTTGGGAGAAAATGGGCGATACGCTGTTTACCACCAGCCTCGCCGGCGAAGAAATTCTGCGACTGCAGACCTGGGGTACCGGTGCCGGCCGCCACGGAGATTATCTGGAGGGCAGTCCGTGCCCCATGTTAGATGTGCCACAACCATTGGTGGAACCGATACTCGTGAACAACGCCGCTGCCCGCGGCGCGATCGTATCGTTCAATACGGAGTATCTCTCGCACATCGAGGACACATCCGGCGTAACCGTGACGCTCCGCGACACCATAACGGGCGCGACGATTGAACGTCGTGTCCGATTTCTGATTGGCATGGACGGCGCGCGTTCCAAAGTCGCCGAAGACATCGATTTGCCTTTCAAGGGTGAACTCGCGCGCGCCGGCACAGCTTACATCCTTTTCAACGCCGATCTCTCCCGCTACGTTGAGCATCGGCCGAGTATCCTGCACTGGATTGTGAATTCTCGTGCCGGGTTCGGCGAGATCGGCATGGGTCTGCTACGGGCAATAAAGCCGTGGCATCAATGGATCGCAGGCTGGGGTTTTGACATAACCGCAGGTGAACCGGATCTCGATGACGCCACCGTCATCGCGCAAATTCGCACGCTTGTGGGTGATCCAGAATTGGAAGTGGAGCCGCTCACTAAGTCGATCTGGTACGTTAATCAACAGTACGCGACACGCTATTCACGTGGCCGTGTACTGTGCGGCGGCGACGCCGTCCATCGTCATCCGCCGAGTAGCGGACTCGGTTCCAACACCTGCATCCAGGACGCGTTCAACCTTGCCTGGAAGCTTGCATTCGTGGTTCAGGGAAATGCCGGACAAAGCTTGCTGGAGTCCTATTCAGACGAACGCGTCCCAGTCGGGCGCCAGGTTGTCGAACGAGCTAATCTCTCGCGCAAAGAGTATGCCGGGTTACGCGAGTGGTTCGACCACGATGCCGAGGACCCGGTGGCGGCCGGCCTGATCAAACTCAAAGCACCAACGCAAGAAGGTGTACGTCTGCGCGAAAACCTCTACGCAGCACTCGATCTCAAGAACACTGAGTTCAACGCCCAAGGCGTGGAGCTGAACCAGCGTTACACGTCGTCGGCGGTCGTAGCGGACGCCTCCGCGGAACCCGAGCACTGGCTTCGCGATCCGCAGCTTTACCTGCAAGCGACGACCCGGCCCGGGGCCAAGCTGCCACACGCGTGGTTGGTCGACGGCAACGGTAGACGCACGTCGACCCTGGATGTCGTTGGCAAGGGCAAGTTCACGCTGTTAACCGGACTTTCAGGCGAAGCCTGGAGAGCAGCCGGCCGGCGACTCAACCAGCCATACCTCAGCATCGTCGTGATCGGCGAGTCGCCGACACTCGATCCCTACGGGTACTGGCACGCGGTACGTGAAATTCACGAAGCCGGCGCGATCCTTGTTCGGCCAGACGGCTACGTCGCATGGCGTCAATGTAATCCCGTGTGGGAAGCAGATCGCGCCCGCGATGAACTCGAACGTGCGCTGGCGAGCATCCTCGCGCAGGCGCCGACCGCAACCAACACCTGAGAGATCGGAGAGCGACATGAGCAAGCACCCCTACACGAGCGTCTGGGACGATCTCAGAGAAGTTGAGTTCTCCCAGGGCTTCCTCGAAGCTGGACCGTATCGCACGCGTTATCTCCACGCCGGCGATCGGTCGCGGCCCGTGTTATTGCTGCTGCATGGCATCACGGGGCATGCAGAAGCATACGTACGCAATCTCGCGGCGCACGCCAAACATTTCTCCGTGTGGGCCATCGATTTCATTGGCCATGGATATTCGACCAAGCCGGACCACCCGCTCGAGATACCGCACTACGTTGATCAGATTTCCCACGTTCTCGATGCACTAGGCGCCGACAAGGCTTTTTTCAGCGGCGAATCTCTCGGCGGATGGGTGACTGCGCGCTATGCCATCGATCACCCGGATCGGGTTGAGAAAATCGTCCTCAACACAATGGGCGGCACCATGGCTAATCCGGCGGTCATGGAGCGTCTCTTCTCATTGTCGATGGAAGCAGCAAAGGACCCTTCCTGGGAACGTGTCAAGGCCCGACTTGAATGGTTGATGGCCGATCCAACAACCGTGTGTGACGACCTCATCCGGACACGCCAGGCAATCTTCGAACAGCCGGGCTGGCTGCAAGCCTGTGAAATGAACATGGCCCTGCAGGATCTGGAAATACGCAAACGCAACATGATTTCGGATAATGACTTGCGTGCCATCCGCGCCGAGGCACTGGTCATCTGGACGACCAAAGACCCGTCGGGCCCCGTCGACGAAGGAAGGCGGATTGCCTCGCTAATTCCCGATGCGCGCCTGTCGGTCATCGAAAACTGCGGACATTGGCCGCAGTACGAAGATAGTGCGACTTTTAATCGGGTCCACCTCGATTTTCTGCTGGCGCAGGCCGGTGCCAGCACATGACGCGAGGCGGGTCGCAATCCAGTTTTATCGGGTTCCAACTTCGATCACGAGTTAATAAGCTACGTCACGACGCACAAGTCATCGATGTCGATCACGCTGGCCGAATAACGTCGCTGCCATTCGCAATACGCCGGTACGCGAACCTCAAATCACAGCGATCCACGACAATCCGTTGCTGCAGGAATCCGGTACGCTTCAAATCGGCGGCATTGATGCACTGATCCGCCTGATGACATTCGCGGCTATGGTCACGTAAAGGCAGAGAGCATCGCGGTTGCTAAAACGCTTTAAACAAAACGCGTACAGTCGTTCAGAGCCTGTATCGACAGCAATGCCGATTCTAACAGCGAGACATTGCATTGAATGTTGCTGAAGGTTTCGCGCGCGGTACTCGGGAATTCATTTTCGCTTTGCTGAACGACTGGCAATAACCTTTCCTTACAGGAGACCGTAATGTCAAAATTGATGCGCGCCGCACGCCTTCACGGTATCGGCGAACGATTCCAGATCGATAACATACCGATCCCTGACGTTCGGCCAACAGACGTTCTGGTCGAAGTAAAAGCCGCCGGTGTCGTACCGAATCTGCGTAACGTCATAACGAGTTATCCGAAGTGGTTTCCGTATTTACCGCTGCCGAAATTCCCTGCGATATTCGGACTGGATTCAGCTGGCGTGGTCGCAGCAGTTGGAAGCCAGATTCGATCAGGCATCGAGCCGGGCGACCGAGTCTATATCAACCCCGGTCTTTCGTGCGGTAGTTGTCTTGCGTGCCGTCGCGCAGACCCCATCAATTGCCCTGCGTACACGTTTCAAGGCTACTTCGGATTCGGGCAAGGGTCGGAGCAGGTCTTCGAGGATTATCCCTACGGCGGTTTCGGTAAATTTCTCACAGCGCCCGCCGCCAATTTGGTGAAACTACCCGAGAGTATCAGCTTCGAACAAGCAGCCCGATTTGGATACCTGGGCACCGCTTACGCGGCCCTTAAAAAAGCGCAGTTCGCACCGGGGAAGAGCGTGCTCATCGATGGCGCGACCGGAACCCTCGGTCTGTGCGCCGTGATCCTCGCGCTGGCGATGGGTGCATCGAAGATATTCGGGACGGGCCGTAACAAGGAATTACTTGAACGAATTCGTAGCCTCGATCCTACACGCGTCATCCCGTTGACCCTGGGTGGCCAGCCGACCGCCGACAGCGTGATGGCGGCTACCGGCGGTTACGGCGTCGACGTTCTAATCGAATCGCTGGGCGCGAATGCGCCGGCATCGACCGTACTTGATTCGTTCGAAGCACTGCGGCGCGGCGGCATCGGTGTCAACATCGGGGGTGTCGCCGATCCGGTGGCGCTCGATCCGTTCAAGTTGATGTGCCTGCAAAAGTCGTTTGTAGGTTCGCTGTGGTTTACCGCCGCACAAGGCGAAGACATGGTCGCGCTGGCCGACGCAGGTCTGCTCGACCTGTCCGTTTTTCAGCATGAGCGATTTACCCTCGAAGAGATCAATGAAGCGCTTGACGCCACCGATCAGCGTACCGGCGGATTCACCAACGTGGTGATCACTCATTGATCGGTTCCACTGTTACTTCGTTGTTTAGGGGGAAGACCGGGATCGCGGACGTAACGCGATGCTGCCGGGCGTAACCAATCGATGAACCTCGCGTTACTGGCCATGAGCCACAGTCCGCTGCTCGGGCACGTCGAACTTGATGAGCGCATCGCGTCCGAGCTGGATACCGCGTTTGATCGCGCGCGCGAATTTGTGAATCAATTCAAGCCGGATCTCGTCGTCGTATTCGCGCCCGATCATTACAACGGATTTTTCTACAATGTCATGCCCGCTTTCTGTATCGGCTGCGCGGCCGACAGCATCGGCGATTACGATGGGCAAACCGGCCCGCTCGACGTCCCTCGGGATATTGCGCATGGATTGGCCGAAGCGGTTATCGGCGATGGTATCGATGTCGCAATCTCGATGAGCATGCAGGTCGATCATGGGTTCGTGCAGCCACTGGAGATCGTATTCGGTGACATCCGCGCAAAGCCCGTCGTTCCGGTGTTTGTAAATGGTGTCGCCCCACCGTTCACGCCGCTATCGCGCGTTCGCTTGCTCGGCGAATCGGTGGGTTGCTACCTGCAGCGCCTCAACGGGAACGTGCTCGTCGTCGCCTCCGGCGGACTGTCACACGATCCGCCCGTTCCACGATTCGCAACGGCGACACCAGAGCAGCGCCGCATGTTGCTGGGCGAGATGCAACCGTTGGACCCGGAGGCACGACATGCACGCCAGCAACGGGTAATCACGGCGGCAGCAAACTTCGCGAACAATCGCTCCAACATTCAGGACCTTGCCCCCACGTGGGACGAAGCGTTCCTGGACATCGTGGCGTCAGGGGAGCTGAACCGATTCGACGCATGGATGCCGGACGAGATGAAACGCGCAGCCGGCAACTCCGCACACGAAGTGAGAACCTGGATTGCCGCCTACGCAGCACTCTCTTCCGCTGGCGAATATGCTGTGGACTACCGTTATTATCACCCGATAAAGTCGCTGATCGCGGGTTTCGCCGTGACCACGGCGAACCTTGTCGACACGCCATGATCGGGATAACAAACTACGCAATGCCATGAGCTCGGACGCAACGAAAAAACTGGCTAACGCATCTTCATCCAGCGCACGCTCGGGTCTGCGGCTCGCGAACGTCGTCCTCGATGAACTGAAAGAGCGCCTACTCGATGGTCACTACGCAGCCGGGTCCCGGATTTCGATTGACGCTGTTTGTGACGAATTCGCTGTCAGCAAGCAACCCGTAATGGACGCTGTGCGACGCCTCGAAACACTCGGACTCGTCGACATAGCCCCCCAGAGCGCTTGTCGAGCGGCACGCTACTCGCTACAGGAAACGGAAGATTTCTTTAGCTTGTTTGCGAAGTTTGAGGGTGAAATCGCGGCCGCCGCCGCGAGTCGCCGAACAACCGCGCAGATTGAGGACCTCAACACTGCCTGGGATCGCGTCGAATCCATCGTAACAATGCCAGATCCCGCAAACCGCAGCCGCACTTATCGTGCACTCAACCGGGACTATCACCTCTTGATTCACCGCATGGCCAACTCGCGCATAATGGCCGAGCTCAGCGAGCGCATGTGGGACCTATCCGATTTCCTGATTGCGACCGTAGGGGGGGTTGCGTGCCTGGCCGACGCGGTTCACGACCGAAATCACGACCACGACATTATTCGCCAGGCGATAACGACGGGTAATGAACAAATCGCACGCGCAGCCATGGAGTCGCACATCGTAGGGACACTTGCATTGTTAAAGCCTCACGCCGTTGATACGTCTTCCGGGACTTGAGGGGGATTTATTCGTTCATTCTTGAGAAATCTATCGCGAATGAAATGTTTGATCGATGGGGACGCGTTTGGAGACGTCGAACGTTTGGGCCGGCGGTTGCGGTGCGCTTTTACTCACCCGATACCGTGCCCGAATCGTGACTTCAAAGTGTCATCGCCAGTCGTAATACGTCATTTTGGGCCACGTTTGCGCGGAGCCGAGTGCGCTAAGTGATCAATAACAAATAGTTAATGTTGCGGAATCGAGAGACACAACCCCTATTTCTTTCGGTCGCGGGGAAGCTTCTTGTTAATACGTCTTGTGTCCCCCGAATTGGGAAGATTGAACTGATGTTAGGGCGGAAAGAAAAACGACCCTGTGGAGTTAGGAGTAATAGTCAACGCGAATAGCAACTTTTACTCTTGATAACATATCTTATCGCGTGTATCCGGCATATCGGTGAAGGTCTGCTTCGGGCACATAACGGAAGTACGTGCCGCGCCCGCGACCGTCCGTTGTGAGCCGCATAACCGGCCTTCCCCGGCAGTCTGATAGGGTCGAAATTCAAAGGGTGAGGTTGGGTGCTGCGAAGCTTTCTTGTCTTTCGGAAAATTTGCACGATGTGGGGATTGGATATTCAGCACTCGCGTTTCCGCTTCTCTGGTAAAGGCGACCCATTGTTACCTAGTCGCGCTCTCGAGCGAGCCGTCGCCCTTGCCGAATCCGGTTTCCAAGGGAAGCTAACGATTGATTCTGTCTGTGGCGCTAGAGCGACGAAAAAACCGAACGAGCAACGCACAAAACGAGAGCGCTAAGAACGCACGAACTTTCACTAGTCACCATCGACTTCATGGCAATCATGCCGCGTAGCCTATCGAGCGAGTACTTCAACGAAAACGATTTTTACTGGGCATGCCCGATTTTTACAGTGGAACACTGGAAGAATCGATTGGGTCAGATCAGAGGAAAGGGACTGCGCGAAATATTGTTATGAGCACGTCTATGCCCCCAAAAAAAAACATACAGTAGTTAAGTCATTGAAAGGTATGCCGGAACGCAGACTCGAACTGCGGACCTACGCATTACGAATGCGGCTTTCCAACTCAAAATTCCCATTGATATTCAGTGCGTTATGTCTGCCCCGTGGGGCACAGAAATCGCTGATAGGCCGCCGTAACGTGTTGATTAGTGCTGTTTCGTCCGTGCTTGTGCCCCAACAATTTGGCCCATTTTTGTTCCGCTTAGGTCTTCTAAAAGTACAGACGGGATGCGCCGCTAATCGCCCATGCCGCTTTGAAATTATACGGAGTTTTTCGCGTTCTACCGTATAAAATCCAACGATTGCGGACCTATACGGAGTTATTTACCATACTCCGTATAAATCAATCGCCGCTCGACAGCAAGACAATGGCCCGGTTATCGCAAACAACACAAACGTTGTACGCAGAGTTACTGCACCAGCTTGCTGTCACCTTGCCCAACTTGCGTGGAATTTCGTTCTGCACGAAGACGGTTAGCGGAAATCGATACTGGTATATGGAGATCGTGGTCGGCAGCACCAAGCGGCAGTTTTCCTTAGGCCGTGATACGGAAGAATTACGCGATTTGATCGAGCGGCAGAAATCACTTTCTGAAGACGCGAAACCCGACATCAGGCAGCGCGAGAAACTCGTCGCAATGCTGATCAGCGGCGACGCCTGGTCTCCCGGCGCACCGGACGGGCGGGTACTCGAGATGCTCTCGCAGGCGGGCGTGTTTCTGAGCGGCGGCGTCGTGGTCGGTTCTCATGCCTTTAACATTTATTCGAACATGTTGGGTATTCACTGGAACACCGCATCGACCCAAACCCGCGACATGGACCTCGCAAGTCCCCATCAAATCGAAGTGGCCATGCGGCGCGATGCGCCTGATGTGAAAGCCGTGCTGATGGAATCTGGCATGAGTTTTTTCGAGGTGCCCGCGCTTGATCGCAAGTCGCCCTCCACCAGCTTCAAAATCCGCGGGCAGGAATTTCATGTTGATCTGCTGACACCACACCAGGGGCAAACATCCAGCGAGCCGACCTTCCTGCCGCATTTTAATACCTACGCATACCCGGTTCGTTATCTCGAATTCTTGCTGGAGGATACTCAGGCCGCCGCGGTTCCATTCCGCAGCGGGATACTCGTTAACCTCCCCCACCCTGCCCGGTTTGCATTGCATAAACTCGTCGTATCTCAACGCCGACCCGCGGCACAGCAGACGAAAGCCAACAAGGATGTCCAACACTCAAGTGAGCTGCTCGCATTATTGCTGGAAGACTGGCCCTGTGATGTTTGGCTGGCGCTGGATGCAGCACAGGCGATGCCCGAGAAATTCAGGCTGCAGCTTAAGGCGGGGATCGAAAACTTATCCGATGACATCCGCATGTCCCTCGGCAATTCGGTTTAGGAATCGGTGCGTCTGGCCACTCGAACGGGAACCCGCCTGACCGTGACGACGCGCCTGATTAAATTTGAATCGGCCCCGGAAATGCCGGGATGATTCGCTGCTGAACGATATGCTCTTGGCCAACGCGATGGAAACGACCCACGAAATAATGGTGGTTGGCTCGAAAGCGGGAATCAATACGAAGACAATGGTCGACGTACGTACCTCGAGAAAATAAGCGGGCTAACGCCCGCCCCAAATTCGCGCCCACAAGAACCAGGCTAACGTATCATTCCGCTTCAGCGCGCTGGCGCAACATGAATCGTTGTATCTTCCCGCTTGGGGTTTTCGGCAACTCCGCCATGAATTCAACTTCGCGCGGAAAGGCGTGCGTCGACAGACGATTGCGCACGTGTTGTTGCAACTCGTTGGCCAGCGCGTCGGTCGCTTCGAAGCCGTCGTTTAAAACCACAAACGCTTTGACAATTGAACCGCGCTCCGCGTCCGGCTTACCGACGACACCGCTTTCAGCCACGGCGGCATGTTCAATTAACGTACTCTCCACATCCGCCGGACCGATGCGGTAACCGGCTGACGAAATAATATCGTCGTCACGACCCGCGAACGTAAACGCCCCGTCGCCGTGCGCCTCAACCACATCGCCGGTCAAGTAATACTCGCCGTGGAAAGGTTCTTTTTCACCCCAGGTATAGCCTTGAAAGTAGTACAACGGTGAGGCGCCACGGTCCACGGCCAACTGCCCGGTTTCACCAGCTCCCGCTTCGCTGAAATCATCTTTGAGCGCGACCACACGGTAACCGGGCATCGAGTACCCCATGGATCCGATCCGCCGTGGATGTTCGAGCCCATGGTGCGCGCAAACAACCATGCCGACTTCCGTCTGTCCATAATGATCGCCGACCGGACACCCGAGCTTGCGATTGATCCAATGGACGACTTCGGGATTGAGTGGCTCACCGGCACTGCTCACATGCCGGAGCCGAATGTCGCCCGCGGCGTCGAGTAAGCCTTCATTCGCCATTAGCATGCGGTAGGCCGTTGGCGCCGCCGCGAGATTGGTAATCCCGTGCTTACTCAAAAACTCGAACGCATTGGCTGCGGTGAATCCCGCTTCGTTCATATGGGTCGTCTGGCCGAGCAGCAACGGGCCAACGACCGCATAATAGAGACCATACGCCCAGCCCGGATCAGCGACGTTCCAGTAAACATCGTCGGGCGCGAGGCCAATACCATATTTCATGTAAACGAACATCGACAGCAGCGCTTCGGCAGGAACCAGAACGCCTTTTGATTTGCCGACCGTACCCGAAGTAAACATCTGCAGGAATGGATCTTTCGCGCCGATTACAACCGGTGCGAAATCTGATGACTGTGCATTAACCGCATCGGCGAATATCGCATCATCGCGCCCGCGCGCGTTATCGCTCACCAACAGCACCGGCGGGCAACCGTTCACGTCATCAAGCTTTGATCGGTTGGTTTCATCGGTCACGATGAGTCGCGTTCCTGCCTTCTCGATACGGTATTCGATCGCACCCGGACCGAACGCCGTGAACATCGGCTGATAGATCGCGCCAGCGCGCAAAGTGCCCAGCACAACAACGAGCAATTCGGGCGTTCGCGGCAGTAAGCAAGCAACGCGATCGCCGCGACCGATCCCAAGAGAGTCCAGATAGTTCGCGAATTGTGCGGCACGCCGATTTAAATCGGCATAGCTATATTCACTAACAGCGCCGTCGGTACTTTCGTGACGCAATGCAATCCGATCGCCATCCGCATAACGTTCACAGATCTCCGAGCAAACACTGAACCCGATCGCACGGTCGCCCTGCAGCTGATCCTCGACATCGGCGACCGAGAACTTCTCGATAAAGGTTTCGTAATTAGGCAACGTCATTGCGAATTTTTTTCCTGACTGTTGAGGGACGTATCGACACAGTTTTTTGCGGCGGGAAACCTTAACAGGGACTGTTTGCCGATTTAAAGAGGTCGATTATTGCGGAGCAGACGCGCCTGCGGCGTTCACCGCAGCGGCACGGGCATGCTTGCGAACGTAGTGTTGGATGGCCTTGATATCGTCGTCCGTGAACTCGGGATAACCTGGCATGCCGCGACTGCGCCGCTCACCATTGATGACGACGCGGTTCATCGCCACCTGATCGAGCACGATCGCCGAGGCGCGCAAATCCGGCGCGCCTCCCGCCGACACCGCGCCAGGACCGTGACACCAGAAGCAGGTTTTTGACCACAGCGCTTCGCCCGCCTGCGCGAGTTGGTCATCGATCGCAAAAGCGGAATCGTCGAGGGGCGTGACCATCATCGGCGGTGGCGTATCAGGCAATTTTGCACTGCCACCCAGCGCGAATACGAGCAGGCGTCGCGGATGCATAGCGTAGGGCCAGCCATGCTGTGCGCCCATGGAGCCGCCATACATCGCGCTACCACCGCCCCACCCCACTGGTAAAGCAATGTACTGCTGGCCATCGAGCGCAAATGAAATCGGTGGCGCCGCGATTCCGACCTTTGTATCGAAACTCCACACCCTTTCCCCGCTATCCGCGCGGTAGGCATTGAACTCGCCGGTGCCTAACCCCTGGAATACAAGATTGCCCGCCGTTGCCATTGTGCCGGCATGCACGCCTGGCGGATTCTCGACCTGCCACGCGATCGATTGGGTAAGCGGATCCCACGCAACGAGCCGATTGATTGAGCTGTCGGCAGGGACATCCTCTGCGCCGAGACTGACGCCAACATCAAATTCGTGGCCCTTCGCCATGAATCCGGCCTTAACCTTCTTCTGATCGTTGTAATAGCCGGGAATATCGTGCACCGGGAAGTACATCAGTTGCAGCTGCGGATTCCACGACATCGGCTGCCAGTTATGTGCGCCCACGGGACCCGGCCACATGAGAATCTCGCCGTCTTCGTAGCGCGCCCCCGCTACCTCGACCGGCTTGCCGGTTTTCATGTCTACTTTCGTTGCCCACGTCACCTTCGCAAACTTCTCCGCCGACAGCAGACGTCCATTCGCGCGGTTGATGATGTAGAAAAACCCGTTTTTCGGCGCATGCATCAGCGCCTTGATGCTGCGTTCCCTGACCGTGAGATCGACGGACACGATGTCCATGCCGGAATTAAAGTCCCATGTTTCGCCCGGCACGGTCTGATAGTGCCATTTGTACTTACCCGTGTCGGCGTCGAGCGCGACAATGGCGCTCAAAAACAGATTGTCACCGCCGCCGGGACTGCGGATTTTCTGGTTCCATGGCGAACCGTTACCGGTACCGAGATAGACGTGGTTGTATTCCGGATCGAAGGTAATCGAGTTCCAGACATTGCCGCCGCCGCCATGTTTCCACCATTCACCTTTCCAGGTCGCCGCGGCCATTCGCATCGCGTTGTTTTCGAAGCCATCTGCGGGGTTGCCGGGCACCGTGTGGAAACGCCAAACCTGCGCACCCGTTTCCGCATCGTACGCGGTGACGTAACCACGCGCGGGACCCATTTCCGCGCCGCCATTGCCGATGACGACTTTGCCGTTGTATGCCCGTGGCGCACCGGTAATATAGTAGTAACTACCGGGTTCGACCGTCATCGTGCTCCAGATTTCCTCACCGCTGTTCGCATCAACCGCAATCAGGCGGCCGTCGCCGGTACCAATGTAGATCTTGCCGTTCCAATAGGCGGCCCCACGGCTCGTTCCCCACAGGACCCGCAACGTGTCGCCCGCATGTTCGGTCACTTTCGGATCGTATCGCCACAGCACGGCGCGTGAGCGCGCATCGACCGCAGTCACGACACTGAAGCTGCTGGTAACGTAGAGAATTCCATCGACGGCCAGCGTCGTTGAAACCAGCTGTCGCGTATCAGGCAAGTCGAGCGACCAGGCAAGACCAAGATCGCCAATATTATCAGCGTGGATCTGCGTCAGCGGCGAGAAGCGTTGTTCGCTGTAGGTACGGCCGTGAGCGAGCCAGTCCTCGCCATTGGTCTCGTCACTCAGTGCGCCTGGATCGAAATCCGCGGCGGGTACGACGTATGCCCATTGCGCGAGTGTGAAGGTCAGGACAAGGCCGGCCACGAAATTCTTCATATCAACCTCATTTCGGTTAACTCACGGTGCTGCCGATGTCGATGTCGACGATCGCGGGGGCTATACCCCCCACAGATCCAGGAATCGCCACGATGGTTCTTTCATCATTTCTCCGAGCATATCCATGTCGCCGCGTACCGTTCGCCAATCCAGGTAGTCTTCGTAGTGTTTCCGGGTGTCCCAGAGCTCGACGACAATCATTTTCGACGGGTCCTCCTGGTCTCTTGTAAAATTGATTGAAATACACCCGTCGAAATTCCGCGTGTCCGGCAATATTTCCACGATTTTCTCGCGAAGCCTGTCGTGACAACCGTCCGCGATTTTGAATTCAAGTAGTACCTGGCAGGCCATGGTGCTCTCCTTCGTCTGAAAACTTTTGCCCGCCCTGCGTCAAGGGCGGGCAACACTTGCATCAAATAACGACTTGCAAAATCACTCTGTCATCGACGCCAGCACAAGACTTGCAATGACGCCGATGCGTTCCACGTGATAGCTGTCTTCCATGAGACCCGTAGAGAGGAAGGCCAGTGTCAGGTCGCGCTCCGGGTCGACGGAAAAGTAGGTTGATCCGCCACCAAAGCCACCGTAGCTGCGCGGCGAATTCATCACGCTGAACAGACCCGGCACGTTACCCTCGCCGCGAACGAAGAAGCCCACCCCGATGTTTGCCGGATACGCTAGCCAGTTACGGGTTCCCATCCACATGTCGAACAGGATGTTGCGCATGTCACCGGTGTGGTTACGGGTACAGAATTCGAGCATGCCCGGTGACAGCAGACGCGCCCCGTCGAGTTCACCGCCTCGTCGCAGCATCTCCGCAAAGCGGTGCAGATCACCGACCGTCATCATGCAGCCGCCGCCCGGGATTTCGCAGCCCGGCATCGCAAGCACGGCGCCGAGCCCTTCGATAGCTTCGGGTGGTATCAGGGCCGGGATGTCCTTGTAAGATACTTTGACAGGACACAGGCGGCTGAGCAGGTCGTCCCGCGGCCCGAGACTCGTGTCGCCCATGCCGAGCGGCTCGAACACGTCTTCGTGCAGCATCTGCGCGTAAGTCCGGCCGCGTCCGTCTGCCGCGAGACACATGGCGGCGATCACGGAATGCGCGACGAGAGCAGAATAATTGACCCGCTCGCCGGGCTGCGATTCTAGCGGCAGGCTGCACGCGAACGCGACGAGGTTGTCGATATTCGTGAGTATTTCGGGAGGTACCGGCGGAAGCGCCGAGAGTATGCCGCTCGTATGCGTGAGCAAGTGGTACAGGTTGACCTTTTCCTTGCCGAGCGTGCCGAACTCGGGAATGACTTCCGCGACCGGCGCGTGCAGCTTCAATAATCCACGCTCGACAAGCGACAAAGCGAGGACATTGGTAAATTGCTTTGCAACCGACATCGTCGCGAATACGGCGTCTGGTGCAAGCGCTCGGCCGGCGGCACGATCGGCAAAACCTTCGGTGATGTCGAGTACTATCTTGCCGTGGCGCGCGACGATCATCGACAGGCCGTGACAACGTTCCGCTTCGATATCCGCAACGATGCTGGCGCGCACCCGCTGCAGGCGATCAAGATCGAACCCGAGCTCCGTAATCGCGTCGTCGCTGGCGGGGCGAATGGTATCGCTTATGTTTGTAGCCATGAGTACTGCTCCTGTATGTATGTTCTATCGTTCGGCTCGCACGCCCCGCTGCACTGGCAGGTACGCGGAAGTTTCAAGGACCCCGGGCGCTTCGTCATGCTGCGACTGTGGCACTTAGATCCCAGCTTTTCAGTTCCGGCAATACTTCTTTCGCGAATGTCGTCACCGTACGCTCGGCGGATTCGAACGGGATGCCGCCGAAGCGCGCGATTATCAGCGTGTCGAAGTCACCGAGGTCACGACGGCGCTGCTCGTATTGTTCGAGCATTTGTTGCGGCGTGCCCCAAACCTGCCTTTCAAGGTAGCTCGCAGCCACGGATTCCAGGCCCATATCGCGCATCGCAACCGCTGCGTCGCCATAGGCTTCATAGCCTTTTGCGTCCTTGAAATGATCGCTCATCATTTCGTAGTGATGAACGATGGCCAGCAAGTAAGACTGAATGTGCTTGTGCGCGAGTTCGGCCGCCCGATCGGCGTTCGGATCGCATACCGTGATGTCGGACATGATAGGAATCGGTGCCGCGCGGCCGTGATGTTTGCGGAAGGCGAGCGCGTAAGTTTCGAGTTCCTCTTTGTGCTCTGCGATCGATTTATAGGAAAACTGCATGGCCTGGGCGCCGATTACCCCGGCCTCTTCCGCCGAATCCATGGACATGGCAACCTGTTTGATACGGTTTTTGAACGATTTCGGACGCGGACGGATTACCGCGCGCGGCTGATCGAAATATTTGCCGTGGTGCTCCTCCATCACGCCGGTCTCTAACGCGTTAATGATCATCGGGGCCGCTTCGTCGAAACGGCCGCGCGTTTCTTCCATCGGGATGCCGAACTGGTCGTATTCGCGCCGCGACAAACCGCGACCGAGACCCAGCATGAAACGGCCGCCCGATAACAGATCGAGCATCGCCGCTTTTTCAACAACTCGCAGCGGTTGTACGTTCCACGGCAGAATTACCGCACCCGTCGACAGCCTGATCTGCTTCGTCAACGCCGCGACATGCGACAGGTAAACAAAATTGTCGGGACAGAACGAATAATCTTCGAAGTGATGCTCTGTCGCCCATACTTCGTCGATGCCGAGCTTGTCGGCCATTACCGCGAGTTTCAGGTCTTCTTCGTAGACCTGCTCATCTGTGATGTTGTCGTAACCCCAGCTCTGCAATACTTGCAACAATCCTACGTTCATGCGTGCGCTCCTCGAATTCTGTTGTCGCCATGAATGTGGCAGGCGGTCAGCCTAGGATGATCGCGGTTGACAGGTGAGTGTCGGCGTTGTCAACTTATTGTCGTTTGGTGTCAATGGAGCGCGAGATGTCTGCTGTCGGCGAACTTCCGATGCCTGATACGTACATCAAGCTCATGCTGAACGCCTCGCCCGAACCGAACAGTGTGGTGGCAGGCTCCGACCTTTCCATCGAGCAACTCACGCATGGAAACACCACGGTAAAACTCTGGCAGCAAATCGTATGCCTGCACAACTTCGCCGCGAGTATGCCGCAGCGGGGCTGGCATCTGGATTGGGTGCTGCGCGTCTCCGAGCGATTTCACGGCCCGATCTCTGCAGCCTGGTTGTCCGCCCCAACGCTCGGCCATGGACTCGATGTATTTGTACGCTACAGCCGCGCACGTATTCCCTATCTGCAATGGCAACCGCAACGCGAGGGCTCACTTTGGCGCCTCGGCTTCCGGACACTCATGGATTTTGGCGACTTCACGCCGCTGTGGATTGAGATCCCTGTCCTCGTCCTCGGTACTTATCTGCGCACACTGCGTGGCGGCGATCTCGACGGCGTGCGATTTGAATTCGGTCACGCACCACAGGCAGCGGTCGAACAATATGAACAGGCGTTTTCGGGGGAGTTTCGCTTCAACGCCGAGCGGCCCGCGTTGTTCGTACCCACCGCGATGCGCGAGTTCGTGAATCCGGATTACGACGAACTGCTGTGGCAGACGGCAGTACGCCGTTGCGAGGCATCGACGAACAAGCATGCAGACGCCGAACTCGTCCGCACCGTCGTCGAAGCATTACACGACAGCCTGGATACGCCGTGGAGCCCACGAACACCGCCGACGCTGGACGATATGGCCGCGCATCTGAACGTATCGACGAGCACGCTCAATCGACGTTTTCGTGCGGTCGGAACGACCTATCAGGCAGCCGTAGACGATGTTCGTCGCTGGCGAGCCCGGGAAATGCTCACGAACCCGAGGCACCGCGTCGGTGATATTGCTTTGGCGCTCGGTTACAACGACCCGGCCGCTTTTGTCCGTTCTTTCAAGCGTTGGTACGGAACAACACCGGGCGAATATCGGCGACGAGAATTGAAGATCTGAATCCAGCGTCGTCTGTCCAGCTGAGAGCCGGACCCTGCCAACGGGTTGAGAAGGCCCGGAACCGCGCCGGGTTTTCCGGAGGCTCCAAACTTTATCTCTCCATGCGTTACTCGGAGCGAGTGGCCGAGGCCGGCATCGAACCCATCCTGGGTAACGTCGCTGACGGGCATTGGAAGCCGTCGAATTCGCGACTCTGGACCGGGTCGCCCGGTTTAATCTTCAGCGCTTGCTGGTACTGATCGGCGACGTTTCAGCGGTCGGAAAGGAGAACGCGTATTATCAGCAAACCGCGTCGGCCCTCGCGACCCGACACAAACTACACGTCCTCCGGAATTCCCGGCGCGATTGACGCAAGGCGTCAGCGGCAATCGTCACCCGGACGTCAGATTGAGCACGTTTTGAGCGATTCTGTGCACCAAAACGCGCTCTGTGCTCCGGCGGGCTGTTTATCCAGTGGTGAGGACCTTGAAAGGTATGCCGGAACGCAGACTCGAACTGCGGACCTACGCATTACGAATGCGTTGCTCTACCAACTGAGCTATTCCGGCATCGGAGAGATCTTTGTGCCGCCGCGGGCGTCTCATCGTTACGGTGTTGCCCGTAACTGACGTGAGAGCCGGGTGGCGAATCGGCCGCGATGATAACGCAAAATTCCGCTTGTGTGGGCGTTCGCGGTGACATTTTTATCGTTGCCGGGCTCTCGTAATACGCCGGCTGGCGAAGTGAGCGTTTAGTGCCACTGTGAGGGCGCGATGCGGATGGTGGTGCCCCGGGTCTGCCGGCGCCCGGACGATACGCTGCGCTCAGGCTTGTTTGTTGCGGATCCGGATGACGATATCGACGCCTTCGGCGACCGTACCGGCCGGTGGGCGCGGCATTTGTTCGATCGGCAACTCCACCGAATCGACATCGATCAGGGTGCCGTCATCGACGTTGTAGAAATGATGGTGGGTGTCGGCGTTCGAGTCGTAGAATACTTTTGCCGGGTCGACGATTACTTCGCGGATGAGGGATTTTTCGGCAAACAGGCCGAGTGTGTTGTACACCGTGGCTTTCGACACTGCCGCGCCCTGGGCGATTAGGCGTCCGAGCACCTGGTCGGCCGAGAGATGTTGGCGTTTGCTAAGCAATATTGCGGCAATTTCAACGCGTTGCGCGGTGGGAGAAATGCCGTGGCCCTGCAGCAATGTCGCCAGGGCTTCGCGGTCGGGGGTGGAATTGTCGGTCGGCGTTGACATGCTGGCCGTATAACTGAGAATTAGACTCTGTCTATGTTGCCAATTGTGTCAGCGTTTTCGCACGCTCGCGCGCCAACGCCCGGGTGCCGATGCAAAAGCGCAAACGTTTGCGCAACACCGAAGGCGGGAAGCAGCGCGAACGTGTCAATATCCTTTACACAGGCATGGCGACGGATTCAGCCCCTAACTACTTGTATATAAAGCGATATCTAGACCACAATAAGTAAACGAAGTGGATTGATCCGCAGAATCCTGTCAATGAGCTTTACAGAACCACCTGCAGTGCCAGCGCTTCATTTCTAAGCTATTGTAATAACAACAATATTTATTGTGGCTCGCAATTTGCATATTCCCCGTCAATCAGTCAATCAACCCCGTTGGACGCTCGAGGTAATAACAATGAAACGCTCTAATAACCTGCTAAAACTCATTGCGGTGCTCGCACTTATGACAACCGGCTCGGCCGCGCATGCGGTTGCAATCACGCTGGATGGCAGCACTGGCCCAGGCGCCCCCGTCACTTACCCATTCGGACCATTTGATTTGGGGAGTGCCGTTGTCGATCCGGATGGCGGCGACCTCGATATCACGAAAACATTCCTCGACCTCTCGAGCGTCACGTTCGGCGGCGTATTCAGCGCCGATTCGGCGGGGACCACCGTCGATGTCTCGGAATCGATCGAGAATGGCTCTATTGCTAACAACCCGATCGGATTTACGGGCGGCGACTGGCTCGATTACCACATCGAAATCGGGTTCGAGTTGTCAACTGCCTGTATCTCGCAGGGAACGTCGTGCACGGACGGCGTGAGCATCTCGGGTATCACGAGCTCGATTTTCTCGACGGTACAGTTGGCATCCTCGCTGACGACAACCGGCGGTACGATTACGGTTGATTTCTCGGGTGGCACGGTCGCAGCAGCCGGCGGCATGCTCGACATCGACTTCCA
>JAULKQ010016970.1:0-10463 GCA_032356285.1 Smithsoniella earleae | reverse complement strand
ATCTGCCATGCAGGATGTTGCTCACTGTATCCTTGAGGTATTATTCGTGATCAATATTGACTTCAAGAAATTCTTCAGGTATTATTTCATTTGTAACCATGTGAACTACAGGTGGTCTTGTGTCTATGTGGATGTTGCTCACTGTATCCTTGAGGTATTATTTGTGATCAATATTGACTTCAAGATATTCTTCACATACCCTTGGGACTCCACCAGCTTCCGTGGTTATCTGGCGAGTACCACGTGGAAGTCCCCTTTCGCTTCATGTCCCAACCCGTGTGAGTGAACGCGCGCAATCCAAGGCCCTCTTCAACGCACGGAAACCACTCTTCCATGTCCTCAAGCCTCAGTAAGAAGTGAAACGGGGAACGCTCCGTGCGATATATCTTCACCATCTGCTCGAAGTGCTCGTTCACAGGCGCGCCATTATCTATCAAGTACGTTATCCTCCTCAGAAAGCTCTTGAAGTCGCTGGCTGTTGGATGGTACGTACTGTCAATCTTGAAGCCGAGGTTCTTGTTGACGAGTTTGAGTGTCTCCCAGTCATTGCCGCGCTTCGCGTGCCACGTCATCTTATCCAGAAACCCCGACAACATACGTGTGTACGGGTTGCGACCCACAGCCAAGACGGGAAATGAGTCGGGCATGTACGGCGGATCATCGTAATGATGCAGGGTCGGAAAATCCTCTAGCTGGACGCGCCACATCTCGTCCACCCTGCATGTGCCCGCGCCTGTCAAGCCCATGACGCTGGATCCGCGAGAGTCACAACACTGGACAGGAAGTGGAGTTTGAACGGAAGCTGAGTTAATGGGCTGCAGTTGCGCAGTCAACAACCACAAATGTGTAACGTATTTGTCAGCAGCAGTCTCGTACCGCCGAACAGGAGCCGGGAATCTGGTCAAAACCATCAGAAGTGACCGGAACTGCGTACAGGCAGCCTTAGGGATAGTGCAAATGGCAAAGTTACGAGTACTGCCGTTTTGCACAACGACGGAGTTAGATGGCCGCGCGGCTTTAAACTTCTTTACGCAAGTCTCTGTTGCAACCATCGAGCGGCTGGACCTTCGTATCCAGGGACTGAGTGGGTCCCCAGTCTGATACTTTGACATGATTTTCTGGCATGCCGCTGACAGGGATCTTGAAAAAGAAGCCGTTGTAATGTTGAGCTCTCCGCACACGGGCTCCACGCACTCTGATACGGGGTCGGCTGCTTTTGTGTTGGCCGCCTGTAACGACTTCAGGCAAGCCTGCGAGCTTTGCAACGCACTACATGCCGCAAGAGGGCACAGGAAACACATTAACAGGCACCTTACATTAACCATCCTTTGTACATGCACCACGACTCGTAGCTGAACGCACAGGAGCCCGTGCCTGCCCCAAATCAGCCATTCGGACCGAAACTGGTAGACTCATCTCCTATATAGCGTACCTGCTGCCTGCACATTGGCACAGATTTGAGGGCTTGCTTCACGAATGCTCGAGCGCCTCGTGAAGTCGAACTCGCCTGCATTACGAACGGACTGGAACAGATATGCGGGCGCTGTGTCTGCGGTAGTTTTCATCGAAACATTCAATGCAAGCGTCGCAGAAATCCGCGTTGCCCGAAACATTATACGAGCGGATCTCGACCGGACATGCTTGTTATTGCGTCTTGGTTTTTACCTATCCTTTAAAAAGCACATCGCTGCTGTTGACAGAACAAAAAAGTACAGTGAGCGTCTGCGACATGTGCGTTAGTTGTAGCGTTGCAAAAACCTTTCATCGGAATGTACGCGTCGCGGGTCGGGAGAATTTCAGATGCCAGTTGCAGATCCGGCGAAGGCATTGTGTGCGTCTACCGCCGCCCGATGCCCTGGGCAAACCCAGCGCGTATCAGCCAGTTTGACTTATGCGAGGGCCAGTTGCTATTGAGACTACGCGTGCGCGTCGCTTCAACGCACGCTGAGGCACGTACAAGTGAAGATGAGTGATGTCCGACCGACCAGGATGCAAGCCATTTGGCGACATCAACGTCATACGAGTGCTGAAACATCGAGCTTGGCGCAAACTTAGTTTGATGCGACATAGTTGGCCAAAAGAATTGCAACCCAGTGTAGCTCCGAGTGAAAGAATTCAACACCCGCGCTCTGCTGGACAGCAACTCCAGCACTCTTTAAGATGGAGACTCGTTAACTAGGAACTCTGCAGAGGATTGGCAACAAATCCCTCGGTTTGCTGATTCCTAGGGCTTGCATTGCACCCCTCCAAACCCAGAGAGCTTGGAAGGGGTCATAGAACCTAAGTTCCAGGATCGTTTGCATTGGCTTGCACTTTGAGCCTTGTCCAGGCGCACAGGTCGGCTGTGGGGAGACCGCATGATGCGCGGGAGTGCGACATATGCTGCCAGCGTATCCTGTCTGCTCGCCAGCGCACAAAGGGATCGCAGAGTTTTCATTTTGTTATTATTCTGCACATCCTGTGACCACGGGTGGGGTGTGGCGGATATGGTCAGCGACACAAACTAAGTTCGTGTCCAACACAGCGCTTGCATCTCCAATCGTCTAATTGAGTTTCGATATGTTGTAGAATATTTAAAATTTTAGCGCACGCTTCACTAGTATCTGTCTGCTTCCGTACGAGAGGTCAAGAGTACAGATCCGCCATAGTATCTGAAGGAGTTCACCCAGTACGCAATCACGCGTAGCTGGCAGTACGGGCCCCGAGCTTGGGGCATCTCCAGTCTATGGTGAGATGTTGAGAACAAGATACCTTGCACTATGGAAGTCCGACAGGGTGTCGAGAAGTACCGTAAGGGCTGTTCCCGGCTGAACTCGTTTACTTGCGGCAAAAACATGGATGTCACTGCTTGTGTGCAGGTTTAATTGATGATTTCAAATATTCATGAACGAATGAAGGCATACGTTTCACCCGAGAACGTGCTTACATCTGTCGTTTATACCGTCCACGTGAAGAAATAGTTTAGCTTGGTCGACGATGAAATGCGAGAACTTTTTCAAAACTGAGAGTTGTGTTATGCTCTGTAAATATGTTATATGGAAGATATAGGTGGGACTCATTGGATCTTCGCTCCAACCTGACCTGCTGAGATGCTGAGATGGCAAGAACATGTGACGTGCGCCCTGTCTCACGGCAATTAAGACTAACGCACCGACTCTTACCGCAGCTTGAATGGCAGCCACAGAGCCCAGACCAAGGTACTTTGACAATCTTTCAATCCTGAGCATTGAAGTACTATTTCAACGCCCCAGACTATTTAGCAGCAACAACGCATCATGTTCTTGCTGCGCACGATGTGAGCAGTGAACTTGATCAAGAGTGAAATGAAACAGAATTCGTTACGTAACTTCATACATGCATCAGTAGCACTGATAACTTCTTATGACATGATCGATTTCCGCATTTTTTCGACTGGCTGGTGGATATGCACTCGTTACTTCCCGTACTGAAGCTGAGAGACGACGAATCGTGCACAAATGGAATTTAAATGACCCGAAGCCAGCCTACATGAAAGTTCTTTATTCCCTTCCGAGAATCAAGTAAGCGGTGTTGGAATTCCATCGTAAACGAAAATGGTAAACACGTGCTGTTTCACGATGAGGACTAGGGTAGCTGTCAAATGCAGGGACGTTGTGCTGACAAAGAGTAGCGAAGTTATTTGCTGTGAAATAATACGCTATATCATCAAGAGATACATTTTTTTTTCTGTGTTCTTTGTTTTAGGACGTTCGTATGTGTGCGGATTGAAGCCATTGAGGGGGGGACTACTCGGAGTTGCGCGTGGATTCTCAGTGCATCTGCCTTCGTGTAGCGCGTATCTAAGTCATCTTTTAAGGATACAACTCTTCGTTTTTAGGATGGCACATTCTGCTCTGCCGATGTCAAACTGGCGTATGACTGGGCGTACAGCTACGCATTTAATCGATCCGATGACATCCGAGGGAATCACGTTCACGTACATCACAAAACGGATTCGTTGAAACCAGCGTTTATCGCTCACTCAAGTCGGCTCCGGCCCGGAGCCGGCTCTGCAAGCTATGCTTGCTTGTGCACTTGTCGATCATGCAAGTCTCATGTGAGGAAAGACCGAATATGCTACTTGTGCGCGGATGAACATTGCAAGATAGTGCAGTGTCTGTCTCTCTTGCGTTGAAAAGGCCGTGGGAAAGATTAAGGGGCCGTACGAAACGATATAATGAAACCATGAGCAAGGAAGGCTATGACCAAATATACTCAATCAAAAGTGAGGCTGATTGACTCCAAAGGGAGCTATGCGGAGTAATCGAGGAGTGGGATTAGGTGGCGGGCGCAATGGAAATGCGAAGCATACACATGGGCAAGCTCCGGGGTACCCCCAGACTCCTCATACTTGACAAGACGAGAAATGCTTCGCAAGCCTCAGAGAAAATAGAACATGTTTCAATCAATAAGAAAGGACTGAACATGCATGAGGCGCTTTTTTCTTCTTGTTGCTATGCAGTCCTGAGAAAAAAGAGTGTGTACAGAGCTGATCCACTCAAAAGTCATTGAGCGAAGTCGGCGAATCTGATCTTATCCTATCTCGAGACAAGTATGGTGGACACACACACATTGCAACAGTAAACAAAAAATGTATGGACTGGTTGAACTGAGGATTGTAAGTATGAAATCAAAAGGACTTTCGATACAACTTGTGTTGGGTGTGGTGATGATTTGATGACTCATCATTGTCATCCTGTCTTATCAGATCCATGACAGTGGGCAAGAAATGGTGAAATGGGGACTAATAAGAGAGTTTGTATTATTAAGTCCTAAAATTTAGTACCATCTACAGTATTGTTGCATTAGTAATGCTGAATTAGGTTTTTTTGAATGGATGAACTTGTCGGTTGGAATCTACTGGAGGAGTTGGTGGTTGCAGGGTTGGACATGATGTTTTAGCGGCTTGCGGGTGGAAAAGGACAGAACATTAAGGATCACTTAGGTGTTGAGTAGGGGAGTGCAAGCCTAGGGGACCAGCATTACAGTGTTGTACACAATGTACACTGGCATACCAAGTGAATGACTTACATTATCTGTCTCCTGACTGAGATTATTGAAAAGCTTGACTTCTACAACTCGCCACACGTCTACCATTCCTGAGACCTACTGGCGAAAAGAATTAGCAGAGTGGTGTCCAAAGGGGGCGGATGTGACATGTTCATGATTTGTTCGTCAAGATATGTAGTCCCTATCACCATACAAACTTCGGCCTGCTCTTGCAGACACTGGAATAGTTGCAGAATGTGCTCACCCATTAATCTTAATTCGACTTTGATTTAAGTTGGAAGTCCTGCTTCTTACTCCGGACTTTATGTGCCAAAATCGCATGCAACAGATGTGCTGACTTGTTGACGAAAGGTTCGGGAAAATGACGTGTACAATCTTATCAAACAGAGCGTTGAAAATATGGCAGAAGTTTGCTACCTGTGACTTGTAAAAGCTTAGTGTTGAACAGGTTAGTATGATTTCACTCCTTCTTCATTGAGATATAAATGAGGTCAAAGAAGCCAAAATAGTCGCAGCCTGGGGCACTAATACCAAGGCCAACATCAGCCATGGGTTAACATTATGGATGCATGGGATGAAGCTTGTATTTTACGGCATGCAACTCAAATAGGAGATGTTGGCCAAAAGGAGACTGGCCTTATTTAACTTCACTCGCATACCGCTCGTATTGGTG
This sequence comes from Smithsoniella earleae, assembly GCA_032356285.1. NCBI lineage: Eukaryota > Viridiplantae > Chlorophyta > Ulvophyceae > Smithsoniella > Smithsoniella earleae. The sequence continues at coordinate 4,762 of JAULKQ010016970.1, read as the reverse complement.
GGAAGGAACCAACAGCTATACCTACCAACCTACGCAAACAGTGTGCACTCACGTCCATTCCTGGCTGCATCAAAAGATTGCATATTAGATCTCTCTGGTGTGTGAAACTTGAAACTTTGCTGATATGCTGTCTGTTGAACACATAAGTTGATCAAGTCTCCTGACCAATATTTTTTTTTTCTTTTGCAATGCACATTACTTGTTACACGTGGCGAAACATTCACAAAATATGTGCATTATTTGGATAAACGACCATAGGTCAATCTGTGCGCTTCAAGAGCATGAATGGCTTCACCAGACACGAAGGTTGCTGTCCTTCACACGTTCAAACAACTTTTATGTCATGAGGTACACAGGGCATATCTTGACTGATGAGCAGACTTCATTTATTCAATCAGATGCCTGCACCAACATGCTCAGTTCATACAAGATATATGACTTTAAGACAAAAGTATTGTGATGACGACGTTACCTGTTTTGCCCTTGGTATGCTTCCCCGGCCGTTGCTTGAGACCCCACCTGCCCTTGAAACCCTGCTTGCCCTTCTTCCCTCTGCGGACCTTGCCACCCTTCTTGCCATAGCGACGCATACCACCCTTTCCCCTGCGACCTTTCCCACCCTTCTTGACTCTGCGACCTTCTTTTTCCCCGGCGGCCCTTCTTCCCTCTCCGGCCCTTCTTACCCTTTCGATGTTTCATGACCTTGCGGAACTTTTTCACACGTCTCAATCCTATCTTGACTCGGCGTCGTACCATGCGGCCTCCGCGCTTGACATGGATTATCTTAAAGATGAGCTTGAAAATGAATACTGGTTTAATGTATGGGTCATTATCTTTTATTTGCGCGACAGATTTGGGAGGAGGGGTTGCTGTTGAAGGAGGAGTAGTGCCTTGACCTTGCGTCGGAGGTGGCGGGAGGGAAATCGGGGTGACATCTGAAGAAGGGTCTGGTTTTGGAGGTGGAGGGAGATCGTTGGGTGTGACTGCCTTGATGACAATCTGCACTAATGTCAAAGCTGAATGATGTAAATGATGGGACGCCACCAGCTGTGAACTTGATCGTAGATTTACCTGGACAGTGATCATCGCATTAGTGGTGGAAAGAACAGCGTTGATATTGACAGCTGAGATAAAGTCCCGGGCAAGCTTCGCACGCGCTGCTTGCGTTGTTTCTGGTGTAATGCTGTCAGGGAGAGTGAGAATTGTTGTCGCGATGACAGACCCTTGAGAGAACAAGTTGCGGCAGCCGAGGCCGGCCTTGGCAAGGCCGGGGAACTGCGTCTGCAGAGGAGACAAGGCTTTGTCCCTAGCAATGAAGTAGAGTGCGCTCTGGAAGGCTCGTGGGTTGATGTCCTCCAGGTCGATGCCATCAAAGGTGGTAACAATGACGATGGTGACTGTTGTGTCTGCCGGGAATGGCGGTAAGGCCGGCTCAGGCGGAACGACCACTTGGGACGGAATCATTGAGTCCGGCATCATCGGAGAAGGAGCTTCTCCAGTTGTAGTGACTGGTGTTGGCGCTGTGGATCCGCCGGGTGTTGGTGCGGGAGCTTTCGGCTTCGGGATATCTAGTTGAGGGGTCTATGGCTGGGGAGCTACAGACCTTGAGGTCATCGGCATCGGCGCGGTTGGTGTAGAGCCAACAGCAACCTGCGAAGAGTCGTGTTCGAGTATTTTTTTAGAATTTTCTTTATGACTTTTATGAAATGCAGCTTAAAGTGTGACGAAACAAACGTGCAAAGTCGAACAATAGCTAGAGATGTGGCCGAGACATAGAGTGTGATGACTAGACGCACATTGGCACCGGTCAAAACAGTAATAGCCAGAACAGGCTCTGCTGCTATATCTTCTTCAATGCCAACCTTAAGGTCTGTCACTACTGCCGCAAGGTCACCAGCTGTGTTGGAAAAGCGCCAAACCCTTTCGGACCTCGCACGCACTCTCAACAAGCTGGCACCCTCGTTGGTAGAGTGACATTCACAATGGCGACGACGCCATTACCAGACTCCTGCAGCTTACGGCGTGCGGATGCCTCCGAGAAGGATGCACGGCGAGTGACTTGATCTGCGGGGAAGGTAGAGTCCTGCGCTAGCAGGGACTCCCTGACGCTGGCGAGAATTACATCACAGACCGCGGCTTCGAAAGCAGGTGTGATGTGGGCCAGGGATACTCCAGTAAACGACAAAGTCGACGTTATCTGGGGTAGTGCGTCAGACGGGGTAGGGTGCGACAGCGATTGGCTAAATGTTAATCGGAGGGGGCCCGGCCTCGGGTGCGGACTGGCCCTGCGCACTTTCGAATGACGACGTCGCCAGTAGCGCAGCAACAAGGGCTGCTAACGTGCTTCCGGACCTCCTCATCTGCGAGATAGAGGAAAACGTTTCGAATCATTTCGGCATCCAAAAGAGCTAATGCTACTCGATAAGGAGGTGTGGATACTAACCTTGGTTTGTCCGTGAAGCAGACGAAGAGTTGCGCGACTGTAGCAGTACGCTTCTATGACACGCAGACCTGACTTCAACATCATCGTCGACATGCAAGGCACGCGGATCAAACGCGGTACACTGTCATGAAGGGCATGCATTGCTCACCACACGGGGTTTGACGCTGTGTAACAGTCGATACGTACCTGATTGGTGCCCGTTTCTTACTGTGCAGCTTTCGGGCGGCCGCGTTCTCTGTAGAGCTAGGAATGTGGGCCGTATTTCTGAGGACAAAGATTGAACCTACAGTTTTGATTTGGTACTGGTGACTTATTTGGTTGTAACTGTGAAACTGCGTTTGTAGACAGCGCAGCGTCGTTCTAGAGGCCGCGAACGCTTAGGATAGAAAGCGTCCTACGTCCTACCGGAATAATCAGCTGCTCTGAGTCGGAGTGATTGAATAATTCACACTTGCGGATCATGTTGACTAACATGATGAGTAGCAATCGCTTCTTCACCTGGTATTATAGCCTTGCTCCTCGAAGGCAGAAGCGGGGAGTGAAGAGATAATCAACAAGGAGAGGATGTCCTGGTGATGACCCTCAATGACACCAAGAACGTGGACGTGTCGGTTGTTCGTCCTACCGGAGCTCAGAAGCGCAGCAGGGCAAATGAACACGGAGGTTCAGCTGCGGAGAGGCGTGATGCGTCGAAGCGTGGGCATCATGCACTGGAAGGTGCAAACGGGTATTGTTTGTGCCGTTTAGTGTTGAATCGTACGGTAGATTAGGGAAGCTGGGAAAGAAGTTGATTCGTGACTTGACGGAATGTGCGAGCGCCAGTAGGAATGTCGACAGGGCGCAGTTTGTACGCTTCGTGTACAAGGAGATTGGCTTTTCATTGATTAGGGGCAGCAAGCTTATCTTCCAGCGGTTTTTCGGATCTTCAGGTCGTAGGATTGGCCACGGATTTCAGCAAGGAGCACAATTTCCGTCTTGCAATTAGACTTGCATAACGTTTCGGTCGAGTCAACCGCATGCTCGCTGGTTTGATGCCTGACATGGCATTCATGCAGGCACGTCAGCCCGGAATGCAGTGGAATGCAGCCCGGAACAGCACACGTATTCTGGCTTTGAGTCGAGGCATGCCTGTCAGACTTCATGCACCGACTTTGACGTCCATCCGACGTTTCGCTTGAGGTAAGCGCGCTGATAAAAATGATTGTGTGTTGCACCGGTCAGGGCGTGACTGGGTTTGGCTTTGGTAGCATCTAGAATTTAGGGACGCGAACTTAAGTACAAGAGCACTGCTATAGCAGTTCACGTAACTATGCATACGGCACAACACCGCACGTTTAATGTTTAGAGACTCCGGTGCTCACCGTGGCCTGCCGTATTGGTGAATTTGTGTAAGGTGTACCGTGACACGATTTTTGTTGAAAACGAATGCATCTCTCGTCGTGTGGATTGCACGCGAGCGGCACGTGCCACCATTTACCACTCCCAAGTTGAACACCGTTGCTGCTTGTTTGAACAACTTCATTGCCTTCACTAAGCGTAAAGGTGAAGGGATAGCTCTATTGTCGGGTTGCACCGGGATCACCCGAGATCGCAGTGCTGCACCATCTGTTAACAAGAACAGGCCCCTCCTCCGGATCTTCCCCGCGCTATCAATCGATCAAGATGCTGAGGTACGCCTTGTTTGTTACTCTATGTGATTGAGACTTTCGAGCTGTAGGACGTCTGCGGGTTTGACGAGGTAGCTCAGGCCGTCAAACCTTGGAGTACACTAAACAAATTGCTGTACAGTGCGTTAGGGTGTCTCCGTTCAAGATGCGGATCCGCATTTCTCATCGAAAAATTTCAGGACATTTTTGTCTTCTGATTCCTTTTTGCTTTGAATTACTGCAACACTTCCGTGCAAGTGCTTCTATTGCCATTCAAAAATTCGACAAACGCAGACACAGGTTCTCACGATAGACATCGTTTGATTAACTTTGGTTCGAATGCGACCTGCATTCAGCGGTGTCTACGCCTGGATCTGCTTGGACCATGGTTGCGGCCACACTGACAGCAGCTGTGTATTGGTGCTGTTCACGACGAACCCTGAGGAGTACAATCGCAATTTTATCCGAATACCTAAGTTCAGAGTTGTTAAGCACCCCGACGACAATGTTTGCTTGGTCGGACTGCGATTGAGAGCGAAACTGGTGGACTGACAGCAGCTTCTACAACCGCACCGCTAGAGAAGGTGGCTTTGCACGTACAGGATGATTTTGCTGCTAGTAATGGTAGCGGTTGCGGCGCTCGTTGGCCCTGTCAATGCTAAGAGAGGAATCC
>JAULKQ010016959.1:0-10471 GCA_032356285.1 Smithsoniella earleae | reverse complement strand
GCTGCTTCTGCAACTGCGAGCATGTGCTTTTGTTCGAATTTGTACAGCCATCTTTGCGGAGGCTATTCAGGGTAGCTCTGTCTGTATTATACCTCCATGCATTGGTATTTGCATGCTTAAAGTTCAGAACCCAATTCAAAAACTCGACAATCAAAAGTTTTTGACCCTGGACGGATTTCTTTCTATTATCGAGTTCAGACTGTACATTCAGTAAGCAAACTTTACGACCTGTACCTCAGCGCCCCACAGTTGCAACAGACCATGTTCGTGCTGCTTGCGATCACCACTTCCATAGGGTTGATCACGTTACGAAACTATAAGTTGATTTCGTAAGCGAGGAAGGCCAGGACGGGCCGCGGGCAACTTAAGGGGACACAACCGAGTGCTGAGAAGGCTGCGCTGGATCAAAGCTAGGTTTGCATGCATCGCAGTAAATACAAACCTCCGCGGAGTAACGCGTAACAATGCACTTTTGCGGCAAAAATAACTCGTCTAGTAACGCGTAACAGTATGTTTACATGGGGAGGAGAAGCTGCCACTGAGCAGAAACAACCGGCGGCGTGTGCAAAAATATATACAAAGAAATGTAACGCGTAACGGAGTCTAAATCCGGCGTTGCTCTGAAACTTGTGGAGCGTTGCGCGCGACATAATTACAGCGGGGGTTCGTATTTACCACGGTATCACTTTTCGTACTGAATCGTATGGCAGGTGAGGCGAACCTGCCTTGAATTTGATTCATGAATTAGCGGAATGTGCGAGTGCGAGTAGGAGTGTCGACAAGGCACGGTTTGTGCGGTTTGTGTACAAAGAAGTTAGTTTGGCTTTGATTCGAGGCAATAGGTTAACCTTTCAGCAATTCTTGGGTTCTTTAGCTCGCATGATTGGCCATGGGTTTCAGCAAGGAGCTTCGTTTCCGTCGTATGATTAGCCTTGCTTCAAGTTTCGGTTGAGTCAACTGCGTGCTTGCTGGTTTGATGTCTGAATTCGCTCTAATCGCATCTGTAATTAAACAGGTCTCTGGTAACCAATCATCCCGACGCTGTGGTTTTGGTGCTGATATCTCAGTATTTTGGTCTTATCTCGGGGATGGTCCTTATTTAGCTTGATTAGCTGAATTGTCATTAGGAAAAAATGGAGATATGGCCATTTGAACTGCAGTTGGAGTGTTTAAATGTGTGGAAAGTGGTGTCTGTGGACACTGTTTTAGGGTATGTAAGGGTGAGGGAGGTCTAGTGAGGTATGCCGCCATGTTTGACTCACATAACGAGGTTTGCATGCATCACCTGTCGGCTTGGTTTGTGTGCTGAGCGAAAGTGGCTGTAGGTGCGCAATGGAGATGGAGATACGTCGCCGAAGTGTGTCCTCTTCCGAGGCCTTCCTCGCGGTTTTACCGTCTACCCCTGCCTGTCCATGTGCAATGCTGGGCAGGTGATCTTCATGAAGTTCGACACCTTGCAGAGTGGCTGAAACAGGTAGCTTAGGCTGTTGTGTGCACTGTCAGTGGCTGGTTGCCTGAGTTTGGGCTCGTGGGTCCGGCAAGAAGAGATACGTGGTCGCTGGGTCCTGCTTGTCTGCTTCTGGTGTTTGGTGTGATGCTGTTGGTGTTTCCGATCTGCAAGGGATGGGCCGGCAATTGCTAAAATGAAGAACATCTGGATCGTTGATGATGTTTTGGAAGCTTGTACTTGTATAGAACACCTTTTACTATGTTGTTGAGCTGTCAAGTTCAGGTGTGTAACATAGGGCCCGCGTATGAACGTGAGTGCATGCGTCTCGCAAAAGCGCTGCCATTTCTTGTTTCACCTCGCACGAGTTGTTTCCAATTTGTACGACATGTGGATCGTGGATCTAGTAACGAATTCCAGGAACTACTGTGCCCTGGAGCACGGTGGCTGGAGTGCTAATCCTAACCCAGATTTCCTGTCAGTATTACCAAGTAAGCATGAGAGAGCTACCTTGAAAACAACACTAATGTGTCCTTCATATTGTTCATAAGGAGTCTGGGGCTCCGCAACGTGCTGTGCTAGAAAAGGGGGCTGCTGGAGCCTCGTGACGCACAAAACTCTCATCTTGCACCATTGCGGTCCCAAACACCGTGTACAACATCCTTATGACTGTCTCGGGCGCTTACAAGGATGGAGGGTTTCGTTTCAAGTACATATAAACGCCCGGACTGTGGTCATTGTCGCAGCAAGTAACAACTCGCGCGCAATTTCCCGCTGCCAAAGCAACCAAACTTGGGTAGCACATGAGCCCTGGTCTGCGACAGCTCGCTGTTGCTTCTGGTATAATCTACCACGGTATTTTGGTCACGGAATCATGAGCGATACTTTGTTACTGTACGATGAGTGAGTTAACTAGCCCCAGAACTGAATACGTGCTGCCAGTCCGAGCAGAGAGCACCATCCCGGAGAGATTCTTACAAACAAGAGGAGGTTTTGAAATTTTTGTTTGGTCTTGTGGAGCAGGCTCATCGTGTTCGATATTGGCGCTTGAAAAATCGACGATAACTGTTCCAGTACAGAGAACAATCGGGGACTTCGATGTGGTCACCTTCGCAGATTTTGATCTTCTTCAACGCGTTGCAACGCCGCAAAACGTTGTAGAGTACTAGGGAAGTGGAAATTGGTCTCTAATATGACCTAACAAATGTGATCTGTTGTTTTGTTAGCTTATGGTCCATTTTGTTAGCCATGGCAGTTTGAGGCCACCAGCACTTGCCGACTGATTCAGCACACTCAGTACTCGATAAGCGGATCAGCCAAAGGTCTTCGCTAAGGTAGTCGACTTGCCGAGTCGCCAGGTTATTGAATTGCGAAGCAGTAGGCATGCGCACTGGAAACGTGCAGAAAATGCTTCAGATATGTATGTCACACCGAACAGAAGTCTTGACTCACCAATTTGACGAAGAGAATTTGCTGACGGGACCAAGGCGTTGGCAACAAAGACAGTCACAGGGGAAACAGGAGGACTGCGGCTCCCCGCAGCTGTTCTAACCATGAATAATAACGCAACAATAAATGAGAAGACTTTAAACCATACAGCTTGTGGGAATTCGCACTGGAAGTAGTCGAATGCAACGCGTATGGAACACAATGCTCCGGCACTATAGCGGTTTTAAAACGGGTAGACGGTAGGGCGTTGATGACGAGCAGTTGGAGCCAACACAGGGAGGTCACAGGAGCATTTAGAGATTCGTGACTATCAGCCAAGTGAGCAATAACAGAGCAGCGCCAATAGAGTGGATTATCCCCGAGCATTCAGTCCGCTTGGCATGAAACACCGTAATCACCGGTGCACACTCATGCGTGCTCAGAACTTGTGTACTTCGAGCATGAACAACAAGCAAACAAATCCGGTGACTTTAATACACCAAGCCGTATAACATGTAACAGATGTTGGGTTGTTTGCCCAACCTGACGCAGCTGTGGAAGAAGGCTGCGTACTCTTCATGTTCATGCAGAGAACCTTGGTATTCTCACATGGCTCCCACCCCTATCCAGCCCACACAAGCCCAGGAAGATACACATTCATTCTTTTCACTCCAGGGCCATGTCTGACGCCGGTTGATGTGTCAGTCACCTATTCAGCAACACCTACACGTGTGTGGCCAGAAGCAACATCATCAGGCTCAGCTGCGACGAGAAGAGACAAAGACAACCTCCAAACATACCAGAATCTTCACATCCCGGGCATGTATCCATTCTGTTCCATGGAGATGTTTGGCTACCTAGGCCGCCCAGCTTTGAGATGCCTGCCTCAGCACGCCGCTACAGCCGCAGTGGCACCTCTTAGTTACAGATGCAGTGAAGGCGAATTGTGGCACTACTGCTGTGTAAAGTGAATCGCCAGCCAAGAAAAGAAGATAGTGCCTACACAGCCTAGCATAGGAGGAGCTCTTGTGTACGTCCTCCTGGGGCTGACAGATCCCTGTAGAAGTATGGCGTCTCAATTATGAAAGCCAGGATGTTTAACAGATGATATAAGCCATTCATTGGGCATGCCAGTATACTCACTCCACAACACTGCACTGCCGCTCCCCTGCACTCCTACATGCCCGCACACCACCAGTGATAACTTTGCTCAATTTAGGGCCTTAGAAATGAAAACCCACTCATCCATTCCCCAATTAACCAGCGGCTGCAGTGATCTCAGGCTGTGTCAGGAGAGGGACCTTCCTAGCAAAAGCCCTGAAAGAAATGAGCATTCATTTATGCAAAGGGAATGCATTAGGCAGCAGTTACTGCTTGCTTACTTCTCAAAGAAACTGCAGAAGTTTTAACTCATCGTTGATTCCCATCAGTTGTTAGTGCTTGTCAGTGGCTCATCCAATCCAAAACAAAAATCACTCACAGGACGCAACTTCAGCTCCTTGTTGAAACCCTTGCCCAATGCTTTTGGCCACAGACCCGACAGAGTGTTGAAAATGAACATTTTGGTCAGCAGATCTAATTACTTAATCTACTGTAAGTCTGAGCGGTGAATGTGGGGAGGAGGCCAATCCTGGCAGCAGAGAAAGCACCAAAAATGGTCCATTGTCACGCTTTAACCTTGTCTGAGAGCTAGCCTAGACTTGTTTGAGAGCTTCAGTTGCCTGAACGTCTTACGTTGTTGGCTTCATATAGCATGGTACTCTTGAGCGACCTCCCACGCACTCTCGACACTGTGTTAATTGCATCTGCCGTGTCTGAGGTTCGGGATGGGGGTGGGGTTAATTTTATAGCCCAATCACTTGGTATACGTGGAGATTAGTTCGACATTGAATAGGGGCTACCCTGTGTATCTGGGAGTTGATAGTAAAGGGTGAATTGAAGATGTTTCGTGTGTTGTGGCCAACAGTGTAAGATTTGGGTAATTGAATTACAATCAGAATAAACACGAGGAATTTTGGTTGGTTCTTTTTTCCCAGTAATCGGAGACGGCAATATGTTACATACAACTAAGTTGTCGTATCGATCGAATCCCTTGGCGCTGGTGTGAGAAATGGTGCAGATTGCAGGGCCACGGTGGAAGGAAAAGCACAAAGCCTTGTGCTTAATCGTCCAGCAGTGTGTCAGGAGACCGACGGAAACACGGAAGTAACACTGTCTCTCTAGCTGGGTGCCACTCTCACTATAACTCTGGTATGGGTAAAAGTAAGAGAAGAACCGAAGAGATAGAGCTTCATGTCCTCTCCTAGCGTGTGGCTCATCATCAATACGCCGACACATGTGGCTAGGTAACACCACCTCGCCTTCAAGACGACTTGCCATCCATGAGTGGCAGGGAGGCACCATCGCGGTTTTTGGGCTTCCGAGACCGGGGGATGAAAAAGGCGAAAACGTTGTCGTTCGAAGCATCGCGAAGGTTGTTTTGAGACGGACGAAAAGTGAAAAACTCCCTTCGTTTCGGGTCCACCTGAAGGCTTCAGGGACCGGGAGCCCTGAAAGAAGAGCCTCGTCGTTCCTTTTTTGGCCTTTGAATCAGCTGGGAGTAAATGTATTTATTTTCAAAAATCTAGCCAAAAATGCGCCCGTCAAGAAGTGGCCAGGCCTGAACATCTACACTACGCCTGAACATCACACGTCTAGAAGGCTTTCATAAGCCGCGCACAAAGATTAGCTATCCGAAACATTCATCTTGTCTGTTTCAAGTTTCACTGGATGATACGCGTCAACTTCTTGAATGCTCCCGAGTTAATAACGTGTGCCCGTGTGGCCACCGGGGCCCCTCTGCAATTAAACTTGAGTGCGGCTTTTGAAAGACTGGGCTTGACACAGTGCTAGAAATATCAATATCCCTGGATGACATACTCAGCGTTGGCATGCAATACGAGTACAATAACAGTTAGAAAGAAGCCAGGTTCCGCTGAAGAGACGAGGGGTGAGGTGCGACACAAAGGAGAGATGAGGGGTATGCGTTTGTTTCGTTCAACGTTGAGAATGGTGGTAGACTTGTTGTAGATTCAGTATGCTGGCTGATTGGTTTGTAAAGAGATTAGCGTTGATTCGAGGTAATAGCTTCACTATCCAACGTTTAACGGTTCTTCGGGCCAGTAGGCAAGAGCATCGGACGTGGATGTCGACACTCTGCTCCGTACTTTGAGTCAAGAACATCCAGAAAGTGATGCTTGGAACTGCTTTGATTGCATCTGTCATGTTTAGGGCGCGGGCGTCAACGGTACGAGGTCACACAGGTTCTTGCAGAGACATTGGAACAAGGGGGTGACGAGGGAGCGCTAGGGGAGCAGCAAAAATCAAGGAACACAGATAATGCTTCTTGAGACAGTTGGATAGCCGAAATACCAGCTGAACGAGTTTCCTGTGATCGAGCCTTGACTCACCATCATGCATACGGCGAAAGCTCACGCGCTCGCTGAGCCTGTCATGATTGAAGTTGATTCGAAATATTTCAGTGAAGGAGAACCTCTACAGTACAGCCTTAACAGATGAAATGTATCCTTATCCATTTGTCACTCACTGCTGACTTTCGTGGCAATCAATTAAGCAGATCACGTGCTGTTGCAACCATATCTCATGTATATGTCACTTGTTGTAAAAATTGATTTGTTCGTGATGCATCGAACTGAAAGCTCAATTCCCAAGTTGTGCTAAGTGCACTTGCCGCCGGTTGGGAACTTGTTGGGTTTAGCACCTTACACCATGCATACTGACAGAAGACGGATGGGTTCCAAGACCCTGTGTTCTGTACAATGAACTTTCATAGCTTAGCAGGGGACATCAGTATGTTTCATTGATGAAATGATCAGAATACACTCACACAGAAAATTCTACTACTCCCAGCTTCAGAACGCGTAACCTCCCGGAACGTTGTGGACCTGTCACCTTTCCGGCAAACAGCTAATTAGGAGAAAACACAGACAACTAAAATGTCAACCCCTATTCGTAGTGTTCTACTTGTCATAGCTATTGATAACGAAGCTGCTCCAATTGTAAAGAGGCTTGGGTTAAACAAAATTGAGCCTTCACCGTACGGCCTTTTTCGGGATTACCGCCATTGAACAGAATGCATACCGTCCAATTCGGATACTTGATCTTGGTTATAAACAATAATCATCGTTCTAAAGGTGTTCAGGTTTAAATCTGAGGCTTTCGCAAGGGGATTTTCCGGGACTTGCGGAGATCTAACAGTGTACTTGGCCCAGAATGGATACTCTGAAAAGTATGGCGTCTGGAAAGTCGGTACAGATGGTGCAGCTTTGACGACGTACCTCTCTATCGAGGCATTCAAGCCCGACCTTGTAATCAGTGCTGGCACTGCGGGCGGGTTTAAAAAGCAAGGAGCGGATATTGGGTCAATTTTCCTTTCAACCAGATGTATGAATCATGACAGGCGCATTGAAGTACCAGGTTATAAAGAATTTGGTCTGGACATGGTTGAAACGATTCAAATGAGTCAGGTAGCCAAGGAGCTCGGTACGCTCCACTTGAAGCTCCAGAGACTGTTTGCTATAACATAGATTTCGGTACGTAATAAAAATGGAAATCTCAACGTGTTACAGGTGTCGTTTTCTTTGTCACGACTTTCTCAAAAGTTTGTTTCACTTGTACAGGTTTCCTTGAAGGTGTGGTGAGTACTGGGAACTCATTGGATTATACAGAAAATTGTATGGACATTATGACAACACATGGAGCAGCTGTGAAGGAGATGGAGGCATGTGCAGTTTCTGCCGTCTGCAGAGACTTTGACGTCCCTTTTGTAGCTCTGAAGGTTATTACAGACATAGTTGATGGTGAAAGACCGGCACATGAAGAATTTCTACAGAATCTTACACATGCAGTTGAAAAGTTGACTGAGGGCCTGAGCCAACTCCTTCCTGCTATTAATCTCAAATCTCTCGAAGAGTTATGACTTGCTGAGTCAAGCTTCCCGATATATTTGTAGTGTAAGCTATTGTTGAGCTCAAGATTGCCATAATGGTTGCACTGTGCCTCCAGACATGATAACGTCCACAGGTCGTTTCTCGCTTGTCAACCGAACACACCACTACACTTAACACAAAAGCTGTGCCTGCAAGCGAGAGCGCGCTAGTTCTTGCAATTATACACAGCTATGAGCACAGTAGTTGCTGTAAACTGCTGTCATTAGTGCCATCTGCTGACAGATGTCAGCGTCTAAGCACTTCCTTCGTGCGCACGTAGTGTTTGCGCGATTTCTCAGTTGAGTTCTCAAGTTCTCCCTCACCGCATCCAGAGTGCTGTCCAACGCGTGTAGGCGCCCATCAAGCTCTCCACAGAAAGTATTCACGTTGCAATGTAACGGTGTGGAATTGTCAGGACCTGGGTGTATCGCGTTAATTAGTCGAGTATGGATTTGGTGCCGGCTATGCATAGCGTGAGCATAAATTGTTGTAGTTGTATGTACATGTATCGGTGCTCGTTGTAAAGTGTCCAGGGAAGAAGCAACGTCTGTGGGTTCACCTGCCCAACATGTGCTCACAGTAGATAATGAATCTAACATGGTGAATAACAGGAAAAAGTGGATGTTGTATCACCATGAGCGGCAACTCCACTTGTATGTGCCCTGTAAAACTCCGTTCGTGGTGGCCTTGACTTCCAACCGGACCGATGCCACACAGAGCTCTCTCGCATCATTCACTTACTTGTTTGAATACTTACTATGTACTTGTAAAGTAAAACTATTATCCACTTGTATGCGGGAATGCTACAGAAACGATGTGCTCAACTTGCTTGTCAAGGAAATGGAATGGACACGCCCAAACAGACGACCACTGTCCAGTATCGCAAACCTATCTAGCGCTTCAAACTCACCGAAAAAAATATTGCTGTTATAAAGTGGACTGAATAGACATTTCTGTACGCTTTCGAAGCATCTTTCAGTACGCACTAGCAATGCATTGACTCTCCCATGCGACTTAGCGAAACTTTGACAGTGAAACCAAATTCTTCAGCGAACAGTGGTGATACAATATCTGAAAAGCGACGATACCCAATGTTCGAGTTCCCTGCAGTGCTTATTTATTGTCTCAGCACCGCGGAGAGATTTTATTTTCGTAGCCAGTCAGGGTAGTGGAGGTTGTTCAACGCTTCGCTAGTGCAAGAAAAGATGCGATTATCAACATTTGCTGGAACCCAAATTAAAAGTATCAATCCATCTGCAGTTGTTCCTAGAATTGATACCCAGATTCGGGCTGCTAAGTATCGCGAAGGTACCGTCATTTCAGCGAAGTCTAACAAGACCATTACGGTAGAAGTTACAGGTTACAAAACAGTACCACGTTATGGGAAACGTGTTAAGAGGTCGAAGAAGTTCCATGCTCATGACGAAAATAACGAGTGCGAACCAGGCGACTACGTGAGGCTGCGAGAGGTTCCCCGCATGTCAAAGACGAAAACCATGGTTCTTGATAACATAGTTCGTAAAGTGGTGAAATTGTAGTACGGGTACGACTCTGAAGAACACTATAGACTAATTTTTGAGAGAGCAGTTGGGTGGGTGTGCACCGCGAATAGCTGGCACGTGAACCTATGGCCCGTGCCAGAAGATAGTGCGCCTCAACAATCCAACTTCATGATATAAGAAAAATAGCTGCTTATCCCACGGAGCTCGTCTAGTTATTTTGAATCTTAGGACGTCTGTTGTGCTCCCAACCGATGCAGCGTTTGCAGGATGACGAGGCTCTTGCAGTGTACTTGCGGCTGCCGGCATGGCAGGAAGCACAAGGTGTACATAACTTATTTCAAGTGTGAATGCGATACGCACTGCGAATCTCCAAGTTAAATTAGATGTATCAGGTGAATCATCAATGATGCACTCAAGCTTTCGAAACGCCTTTCATGGCACCTTGCGCCTAATCGTGTAACTCGCCTCTCGTGGTTCATTTGAGATGGGCTTATCTTCAGGGCCCCTTTGAACTTTGTCCCGCAGCATCAACGAACCAAGGCGGGTGTAGCTGCGTTTGCTATTTCAGAGCTCGCATGGTACAGCTGTGCTGATCTCACGTTACACACAAAAAATTATTTCCAAGAAGATAAAAAATTACGAGTTTATAATGAAAAAGCTGAGGATTTGCAGCATTGTGAGTCGTCAAGCTCAATTTTTGAGGATGATAAGATTGGTTTTAATCACATCACAGCTTCCAACTGCAGCCTAGCCTATTTCTGTTCATTTGTGGTAGGAGTAAAGGCAGCGACAGTCACAATAACATCATTGCGCATGGTTTCGTTACAGGTTCAAGCCTGGCCTGTAATTTTTAAGAATGTGGAGCTTCATTGGAAGTACTCACCTGTTTGATGTCTTCATTTGCTTATGAAACACCCCTGACAAGCCGATTATATCTGCCAAATGATTTAAGGGACTCCGCACGAAGTGAAATGCATCAAGCTCAAGTGTCCAGGTGTTAGATCCCAGCTGCTTTAAGACCTGAGATCTAGAGAAGCGGGAAGCCAAGATCTTCGTAAGCAGTTTCGGCGTATGTGTGATCGAGTACCTCTTAAACAAGCGCTTGG
>JAULKQ010016948.1:0-10472 GCA_032356285.1 Smithsoniella earleae | reverse complement strand
CAAGGTATAAGATAACCCGCAGTGCTATCTTTGACTAATTCTCCTATTGTACCTAGTGAATCAGCTACTTGTGTTTAATTCATTGCTGGATAGGATGAGATAGCATAGCTCATATATTGTATGACTAAATCCAACAAGTATAGATCAGTTTTGTTAATTGCTGTGCTGAACACATAATGTGAATGGGGCTTTGTGATTTTCATGCAGGCTGTACCTTTTCTGAGTTGGGCGATGAGCAGAGAAGAGGTGATTTTGTCCACCATGCAGTGACAAGCACTGCAGGCGGCACTGTTTCATTGGTCAACACCACTGTCCAGAACTGTGCACTGCCTATGCATTCGACAATAAGTCTATTTGCTAATGAAAAAGTGGAGCAAGGGGCAAGGTTGGAGGGATGCAACTTCACCAACAATATTGTCAGCCAAGATGTTGAAATTTGGTACGGTGAAAATGTGTTCAGTGACGGCCTGGAGACTATTCGTTTCAGTGAAGTGAACCGCACAGGCAACGGTCGACCTCTGTCCGAAGTGGCTTCTTCTGGCCTCACGTTCATCAACAGCTCCACCACTGAGTTTGTCAACATTCGAAGGGTGCGCCATACTTATGCCTGTCACACAGGTAGCTTGCATTGAGTCACAAGCATGTGGCTCAACAATCTTGGAATGCTAGACAAATTTGAAAATGATCCCGCACATAAGGTGAGCGGTTGGTTAGAGGTTGCATGGTTCTCAAGATTTTTGTGATACTGATGCTATGAAGTCCACTTGACTTGTCATTGTCATATTGTTGGGCAGGCAGCTGAGCTGAGTGCTCAAGTAGGAAAATGATGTCCGACAATGCCGAACAGTAGGCGGCTTCTTTTGAAATACAGAGGAGTAAACATTGAAAGGGTATGACAATGGTATGGTTAACTACAATAACCAATATGGCAAGGCCCAAAGTGATCAACAGACTGCCTGGGAGCGCATGAGGGGAGGGGAGATCAACATAAAGTTATACCATGACTTATATACCTTGACCTATTGAGAATATGATGCTGGGAATGAGATGTTTGTCTTATGCCTTTCCTGAGGTTCAACAAGTCAGGCTAGTTCATCATTTCAACTCAACCAGAACTCATACATTAACCATCTATTGACCTTTTCTGAGGAAACTGGGCAATATTTTTTGTGAATTTCGGTGAGGTGCATGTAGGGTGGCCATCGACACTCACGTTGTAGTTCAGCCTGTTTTATTCATTTATCCACATGATATGCACAGCACGGTTTTCCTATTTGAGCGCCGACACAAGCTCTGTTAAATTCTTTGCGCAGTAAGGGGGAAGTTGGCTTTGGCTCAAATACCATGAACAGATTGTTCATGTTCCATAATTTAAAAAAGTCCCAGTATGTAGTTTTCACACAGGATTTCATCTTGACCATCCTGACAAATGTGAGACATAACTTGCAAAGAAATACCTGGTTTGGCAATCCATGTCCTCCATCAACATTCATCTTGTGAGGAGAATAGGTGAGTGATGCTTCCTTTAATACTGAGATCTTCCTCAAGTACTTGAATTGTACTCTAACAATGCGAAGAATCGCATGATTCGCCCCAAGCTGGGCACACTGTAGCCTTTAACATAAACTTGGCTTCTCAGCAAAGTAAGTATTTACTGAACCCTCCCCTGATTGTGGTTTTGCCAGCAGCAAATTTATGTTCAGTATAGAGTAGACATTCTCGGGCTCTGAAGGACAGGGGGATTACATAAAACCAGTGTGCCTGCAATCGCAGCTTGCAGTGCGAAAATTGGGCCACAGGCAACTTTGACCCTCAAGCAAGCTCTCTACCAATGATGTGCATGGACTGTATGTACAAACTTCAAGCTTTCACTATTAGTTTTTCATTTCTATTTCTGTTTATACAGTTGCCATTACACACCGTCACCAGCAGCATACAAACTGCTCTAAAACTAAAGCTGTGCATTGCTCGTGTGTGCATGTGCTCGCTCATACCTACAACCTTCCAAGCTAGAAGTGATCATGTCTCATGAGTACATTCCACCTTCAAACTTTACAGCTTGTATCTCAACAACCCAGTCTACAAAACAGCAACAGCAGAACATGCCAAACTCGGAAAAGTAGGGGAAAAATCCTAAATATATATAAATTCATGCTGCGCCCAACAAATGCTTCCATAAGGTGGATCTCGTGAGCCTCATGTTATATGTGACCAAATGTGTTCTTGTACACTGGTGAACATTGCGAGATGCTGGACCATCTGTCTTATATCTACAAGGGTGTGGGAATAAGAAGGAGGATAAAACAAATGAACAAATGACTCCATGAGCAAAGAAGGCTAGGGCCAGTACCACATTCAAAGTGTGGCTAGTGAAATGCGCAGAGAGCTATAGGGGAGTATGCAGTGTGGGAGCGGGTGTCTGGCTCTTTTGAAATACGACATATACACATGGTGAAGCTCATGTATATCCCAGACTCCTCTTTCTTGCAAAGTTGAGATACCTTGAGCATGCTCCAGCGATTGGAGAACATGTTTCAATCAAAAAGACATGCCTGAGACGCTTATTTCTGTTTGTTGTTGTGTACTTGTGAGCAAGAAATTATATAGTGCAACATATCTACACTTTTGACATGTCCTGACCTGTTTAGGCCTGTAATGGTGAACAGTCACGCTCTATGGACCATACTCAGTTTTGAATCGGAAACCCAACAACGATAAATTGATCACCTGTTCAATGTCAATGTTATTTGTTGGCTGAAGCGATACAGGTACTGGTACTTCTCATGTACTGGTCCTTTTCATATACTGGTTCTGAACAGAACTCAGTGAGCAAGGCTGACAAATCGGGTATCACATCGTGAGACAAGAATGGTAGACATAGGCGCACTGCAACAGTAAACACAAAATATGGTGACAAGGTTCACTGCGGATTGCAAAATAAAAGAGGAAAGATGTTGAATTCAACTGGTCGGTAATTTACCGCGCCTCATACATACTGGCAAGAGCAAATTGGAAAATGGTGTCTTAACAGGGGGAAGTTTCATGCATATGAGGTTTGGTACAAGACAGACCGGCCCCATCACCACACATCCTTCGGCTAGCGCATGCATGTGATTCTATATTCCTCTTAGTTTCATCATCATGATCATTGAAAGTCCTGTTATTTCATTTCGACCTCACGTGCTGACGTCGCACAAAACAGATGTGCCATCTTGTCAATGAAAGATGACGTGTTGAATGTTATCACACAGAGCGTTGAATAGCTGATCAATATTTCACAATTCGCTAGCATGATCAATATATAAGCAGAGAGAAAGTGTAGGTGCGTGAGGTTGGATTGGTCTCATTCTTATTGAGTCGTGTTGGAAAAGCGCCAAACCCTTTCGGATTTAATTGTCTGAAATCTTACTGTGTCGGTTATATAGTGTACTCTTGAGTGACCTCGAATGCACTCTCAACAAGTCGGGATACTGAGGCGGTAAAAACAGCCACATTAGCCCTGGCCCAGGGCAGCAGCTATGTGATACCAGTGCTAGATTTTACCTGAATCCCCGCTCCAGATTACTAATTGATAAATCTCTTCAACGCTCTTTATGTGTAAGGCTCTCTCCATCTTCACTTGTCAGCTGAGTGCAGGAACTACAAGGTCTGGGGCCTGTGAATACATCTGAGAACTTGCTCCCAGCAGAGACTCCCATGGCACCACCAGTTACTGGCCCAACCGCTTCAGCCTCAGGACCCTCTGCTGCCATGGCAAACAGTCCTCAAGGTGCAGCTGAAGACCGAACTAGTGACAGTGAAGCTGCTGACATCACAAGTGAAGGTGGGGTAAGTAGAGATCAAATAATAATTGCTACTATAGCATCACTCGTGGCAGCTGCTCTTCTTCTGACTCTCGGTTTTGTTGCATACAGAGCATTCAGAGTACGCTTCGCTGTGCCCCTCACGTCGTGACTGTATTACATTGTAACACTGAAACACATTGAATGACAACAAAACTGAATTGTTTGTGCCTAAAGTTTATGCAAGAGATGTAAGCGCTTGTTTGCACAGAATGTATGTGTTCACTCGTGTAAGAATATCTAAATGCATCTCCTCTTCTTGAACTCATGGAGGGACATCAACATCATTTGCTACAAACATAGACAAGCTAAGTATGACCAGAAGAGCCGTGAGAATACATCTAAAGTTACAATTTATGTACCTAAAAGCTTCTCAGTGAGGGAATTTTACAGTGAACAAGGTAGTTCCAGGTCACAATCCGGCCGTGGGCTGAACTTGTCGCCAGCCCGGGGCCTGCAAGCTACATTTGCTCTTATTTTGCTTAGGAGTCTGACTCGGCTGGTGAGCTGAACATCCGGCTTGAAACTTCTTATTCTAACCCAGAACATGAACAGGCACGATAGACTTCAGGAACTCGGAAATGTTATGATTTCGAGTCCTCAGTGGGACACGTAATACCTCGTTAGGGCATCTCCTCATAGCAACAGCGACCTCCACGGAATTCTTCAAGTGACAAACTAAACATAAATGTTGGACATTACAGGCAGGGTTGCTCTTGTTGCTTATAGTTTAGCAACCTGCTCAACAGGCATCTAAGCACACGGTTGTTTGTTCCTTTTTTTCTCACACATTAGGATTTTTCATTAAGTGCTTCTTTGTGTGCAAAGAGTGGCTTTAAGGACAAAAGAGCTCGTAAGCTCACAATATTAGCAACCTTGGCAGGGCGAAAAGTAAGTATACTGAAGGTCGAGAAACGTCTCATCGTGAAACAAAGTATTCTGAGCGTTTTCATTTGGGGTGCGTTTGAGTACCAAGCCTGTCAGTTCTGAAGTTGTTGATTGTTTTGTGCAGTACTGTAACTTGGGCAAGCTTGTACAAGCAGTCCGTGCATCATTGATAGACGGTTTGCTTAGTGGCTTAAGTTGCCCGCGACCCGGGGCTCCTACTTCAAACTGTGCTCGTAGCTACGCTGGTTTCTTTTTTCATTTAGAAGTTTTGCTTGTATCTGAAGTGCCGCTCATTTGTGTACTCACATCCGTGCCTTACTGATGCTTCCACTGCAGTTCCTCTCTCCTCGGAACATAAGTGATGTTGACAAAACCAACTGCTAAGGATCTCATCGAAAGAAAAGTATTTAGAACTCAAGTCAGTAGTGCATGGAGTATGTTGCTGTCAATGTATTTGAACTGTGCGCGTTACACTACGAATCATCGGTTGGAGTCCTAATGTGTGCTCAAGAGTGCACATGCCATGTTGTACCTTGACAAAGTTTCTCATCACACAAAAGTAACCTGTCTTATTCAAACGGGGTAAAAGTATGGGGTGCAACAAATAATGTCACCTGTACCTAACAGAAGTGTGGGACTAGAACTGAAAATTAGAAGGCTCCCTTGTGTGGCTGTTGCTCGACATCATTTGGGCTGCTGTCCTCCTGCTGATGTTGCGAAGAGTGAACTTAAATACGATGTTGTACAGAGCCCTGCTATCAGGGGCATCGAGACTGTCAAGTCTGCTGAAAGGAGCTCAGTGGCCAACAAAGAGCCACCATATAGTTCAGAAGGTGACACTCGCACTGATGTGAGACGTTCAACAGATAATGATAGCCGTGGTCTAGGCGTTCAGACATCAAATGAGATGCATGACGGTTTCAAAGGCAATTCCCATTCTGATGAAAACCAGGGTACACACGAAGCTGCAGCTCTACAACCTTTTGTCACAGTGCAAGTGGGCAGAAACGCTGACACAGCCTCCATCACAACATTTGCTACGACCGGCACATTCAACGAAACTTTCCAAACTTCAGTTGTACCATTTGAAGTTCGGCACAAGGAGCCTGAGAATATCAACAGGTCAGACATGAAGGAGGTGATTAAGTTTATCAGCCAGCAGCTAGATGGCTTTGGTCCTCAGGACTACTTCCTGCACCGGTACCATATGCTTGGTCCGAACGAAAGAGCTCAAGGCGGTGAGATTTCCTCTCTTGAGACAGACTTACTTTTGATATTAGTTACCCCACACTGGGGCCACCGTGAGGGTTAAAACTACCGTAGTGATGTACAAAGAATCAGCAATTCAGTAACAGGCTCAAATTATTTCAGTCACATATCTGCGTGCAGGAAAGACACCAATCGTGCTGTATGCTTGGGCCATAGCAGTTAAGTCATTTTGATTGAAAGCAGACTAGCCAGCAAGCTGAATCGTTGCCTCAAGCTATTGGTGAACTTGACAGATACAAGGGTGTTGACACGGAGCTTACGAACTTGTTCCGTCATTACTATCTGTTATTATCTCATGTATCTTATGAGAGAAAGACACCTAAATATACTCAGTATCATCCACTGGACCTGGCTTTGCACAAACAAGGGAGCTGAGATAGAAACGGCCCGAAAGCATGTCACCATGTTTCATTTGGTTGGCACAGCGTGCGGTGTTAAAAAAAAGTTCAATGTTTTTTCACGTGCTGAAGTTGGGCATGCCCTGGAACCTGAACTGCAGTTTTCTTACTGGAGTTTGTTGTCATGGTTCATAATTGAGCATTTAAGTTCAATGTTGGCGGAGGTGGTTGGTTTCAAGTCTGCCTTTCTTAACTGAGATATCTTGGTGGTATGAGGCCCCACAATAGACCACGCCTGGAACAACGAAGTTCTTAGGGCGGGAAAAATTCCTCATGTTGTTGTCTCCTGCTCAATGATATTATTTTACTTAGCGCAATAGACCGCTTGGTGCCAAGCGCAAAGTGGATGCGCAACAATAAAACTGTGCGACAGAGAAGTCCCTCTTGTGCGCTAAACTTACTTTGAGTGCATGACCTGCTCTTCATGCTGTCCTCTCTGCTGGCCCGTGTGTATGTGTGTGTTACATTTTTTACCAATAAATGCTTCGTTCAGGCCAGGGAGTGGTACAGTTTGCTATGAGAGTGGATGGCAATGGAGTGCACCACTATGCCATCAAGTTCTTTGCTCGGCTACATGACTACCGAGATGAACTTGAAATCGTCCTGTGCGGCCCCTTGCAACAATTTATGCCTGCAGTGGCACGCTACTCGGACAATACTGATGAAAAGGTACTTGACCGCTGGGGCTACCCATTGCCACCATTCATTGTGATGGAGAGAGGAGAGAGCCTTGCAAGTAGGGCTCGGAAGAATCAAGTGGACCTTGTCACTGCCGCCCAAGTTCGTCACTGTTTCTGAACTTGTCCTGGCATGCTAGTGCTCACAACAGTTAACAGAGATGACCGCCTGCCCAAACAAGTCTCATATGGCCTGTTCAGAGCTAGACACATGGCACCAGTATGGTGATTGACAACATTTGTTTCTCCCTCACTTGCATATTGAAAGAATACGAACAGTCATGCTGGGTACAGGTGTTGGCCCATGTCAGCAAGCGTATTGCAGAGCTTCATAGAGTTGGGTACGTCCACAGGGATCTCAAGCCTGGAAATATCATGTGGCTGCCCAGCAGTGGAACCTGGGCTTTGATTGACTTTGGCATATCGGCTCAAATCGGCACCAAAGCAGCTGTCAGCTTTTCTCCCTCATACGCTGCACCAGAGGTCATTACTGCCCACAAGAATGAAGTTCAATCGGTGACTGTAGACCCTGCTGTAGATGCATGGGCACTGGGAGTCGTTGCTTTTGAGCTCCTGACAAACAAGCCAGCCTTTGGCTCATTCACAAACTCCGAGCAGGTATGATTCTGGTTACTGTGACTCCATGACATGTTTATCCGTAAGTGTGCACTGGCAACCTTTGCTTGAAGAGAAGGCACCAGACCCGAGGCAACTGGCCAAAGTATAGGGTGAATGTTCATCTCATGTTGTGCTAAAATTGTGATTATCTGGAACGGAGGGGCTAGGGCATAATAGCACATGCTACTGAACCAGATTGTTATCTTCCTGCGTCTCTGTCAAAACAACTCAATGCAGCAGTTCAGTACAAATTTATGAGGGGCAGTAGGAGATGCACAGCTGCTTACACAGTCCCTGACATTGTCCATGTTTCATATTGTGTGCCATAGGCTGAGGCACTAGTGGCTTTGTTTGCCGCCTTATTCACTGAGTTCAGTGAGAGTTGGTCAACCCAACCCTACCCATCCCATACTTTCAATGAGCTTGCGTACAGATCACAGATAGCAACAGGCAACAATTCCACGCACTTCCTCAGCTTGTCTTCTCACTGTGCTATCTCTTTCACCATCACCTCCATACTTGGGGGCGTGGGTCAAGCAAGTGTTCATTTGTGGTAGATGTGCTGCAATCTTTTCTGTTGTACTACAAACCAAAGCTGTGCCTCAAGTTCACTTCCATGCATCCTCATTGACGTGCAGAACAGTCCTTCCTCATGTAACTATATCAACAGATCCTACCTTAGATTGAAAAGTGAGTCATGCTCTACTTTCACTCGTGTTAGCAGTGTTGGATGTGCTTGTGACAATTGTGCTAGCACGAATGCAAATATTGACAGTTTCTGGGAGAATGTCTGTGGACTCTCGCAGTGCATTAATCTGACACGGTAAGTTTCTGTAGATTTATCAACAGCTGATAAACACTGACGTGGCGCTTCCGTGGGAGGAGCCAAGAATCACTGATGAGGATAAGAACAGGTTGAGGATCTTCCGGAAGCTCATTCTGAAGCTGCTTGTCCGAAATGCCACTGAGAGGGCTACAGTGCAAGAGTTTGCTGATGGCTGTGAAATGATTTACGAGAAGAGAGTTGCCAGGGGCTGAAGACATTCTTCTAGTATCTGTGATGGTCAAGTAGAATTACTGTACACTAGATGAGTGGATGGTCACCAGATGCCAGGAATTTGAGATGCTGCAAGGATTTTGAGAAGATTTTACGTTAAGAAGAAGCCATTGGATTCATTTGTTAAACTCAGATTGATGTAGAGGACACAGTGCAGGTCATGCTTGGGGAACCTTGAACAAGATAGAAATTGCAGCAACATTCCACATGATTCATAAAATGTACATGTGTACTAGTTTCAATGTATGGTACGTAGCATTGGTGTACACTAAAGGTTAGTACATGTAGCCTTCCAGGTCATTATACCCTTGACCAAAAGATCAACATGAGCCAGGAGATTCAGCTGTTGTGTAGATGTACACACAGTTATGTAACTTTGTTATGCAACTTTGTTATTTTGACAACCCAAACTACTCTGGTTACATCCACACAGGACTCTTCACTGGGAAACTAATTCACCATTGTTACTAAAGTCGATAAGTGTCACACAGACTTGACGTAAAATCAAAAGCCTCTACTTACAAATTATTCCTATATTATAGTCACCGTTCTGATGAGAATACACTCATGAAAGGCGATGGATCACTTCACACAGCAACTACTTCGGTGCACTGACCCTGTGCCACTTGCTTATATATGAATGATGGCTCCACTTCTCTAAACCATCACATTCATGAGCTTATATCCAGACTTCTACGTGACTAACTCTGGATTCATGAGGGTCTAAATGCATTCTAGTAACTTCTAAACACTCTTGGAAACCTCTACACACTTCCAGAAAGATCATCAATCTTCAGGAGACGTCTACAATCTACCAGAGACTTTCATCCACATTACATGAAGTTTCCATTGCATTAGCCATTCATTCCAACAAGCTGACATGTTCACTCCGCACTACTTCAATCCAACAGCCAGGACTAGCCATGTGCTTGACTGAGAGTCTGTTTCCCTAGACTGTGACATACTCAACTTTGTCTGTGACAATTATATTGATTTAACTGAGTCGACATTTTCAAGAAGAAACATGTTTGCCCTAGGGCTATCATAGGGTTGACTCCTGTCTATAAAATTCACTCGAGTGCATTTTTCCACATTTCTATAGATAATATACCATTGATGATGTCCACAGTAATCAAATTGTAAGAAGATATGCACTCCATATGCTTTTGTTGGACTGGATGACTCATGGTTATGCATTGTCAAACGTATTAAGCCTGAATCACTTTAGATCATCAGTTTGATGATTATTGCTCATGTTCTGAGAAGAGTGTTGTTGAGAGAACGTGTGAAGTCAGACGTTTGATGTTTATTGCTGCATAATTGATCCATTCATGTTGTTCGTCTTTCGCATACTTGGCTGATAGCCACAAGTTTCTAAACTTTGAACAGAAGCTGACATGTTCTCATGGACCACTTACTGAAGGGTACACATTCCAGTATAATCTTGCTCTTTGCATAAATGAAGTGCAATTGCAGCTTTGCAAATGTTGGAGCAGATGATGCACACGCATCGGCCGGATGTGTTGGGAACCCTCTGTCCCGCAACATGTTCACTGTACCTCAAGGATGCGTCACAAGAAACCACCAACACAAATTTATTCAGCATGTTCAGCTGCCTATATGCAAGGTTGTTGGATGTGAGTGCAAATTTATTAATAATCATTGTCATCCTGTCATATCGGATAAGGAGCAGTGTGAATTAGTTGGTCACATGGGGATAAAT
>JAULKQ010016926.1:0-10230 GCA_032356285.1 Smithsoniella earleae | reverse complement strand
GTAAGTACTCGATTATCTACTACGAAGAACCCTCGCATCTGTACACCGACACGCGGCCAAGCAGTAACCACCCCTGGTAGCCACTCATGCAGATCACAAGGATATGCCCTTGATATCTATATCACCGTCTATCTGGATACATATCTACTATCGCAGAGGACGCAATGATAACCTCAACAGATTGATCATTTCGCAATGAATACCACAGAGAAGGGAGGTCTTACCCTGGATCAGAGGCACTGGCAGGAAGCTGAGGGAGTTGCAAGAGGGCATCTCTCTTGCTGACCTTCAACAGCTCCTCATCGTCATCAGTATCATCATCAGACTCTCGGCGTTGTAACAAATTGTCTGTCAGCTTATCTCCAGTGCTTCCACTGGACGTGGGGCCCTTGAAGCCACCAGGAAGGGTGCCATTCGCAGCTTCACTATCACTTCCACTACTCTCGTCATCTGGCACTTCTACATTCTTGACACCCTCAGGGTCTACACCTGCTGCCTTCGCTGATCTCATGGACTGTTTTATCATCTTTTTCAGAGACCGAGCGTGAGGAACACTGGGCAATCCCAAGCTAGTAGCGTAAGCTTCGGCGTCTATCTTCGTGACGTCAAATATCTCTTTGTTCGGGTTCAGGAATACACTACGAATGTATGTCGTAAATGCAGCTTCTGCTGTTTGCTTGACGTCAGGGTGCTGAGCCAGAATTGCTGATAGCTGGCCTGAGGTGGGAAGAACCTTCCTAGCAGAAAACGAGCGATTCTTTATGGGCACTCTTTTTGCTTTCAGGGCTTCAAGCATTCCAGGCTCTTCCGAGGGTGTCAGAAAGAGCAATGCCTCTCCAGCTGCACACACAAGCACACACAACACCTCACATGTCATGCTTGCACTCCACATAAGTCTGTCAGGCACGTAAATTCACCCTAGCCTAATCTTTCTCCCAATCTCTCAGCATAACTTACAAAAAAGGCTGACAACAACTCCAGAAACAGAACAAAACCAAAACATTCTACCAGAGCATCTATACCAAATGAAATGTTTGTTTCATCACCTTATGGTCTGATTCAGAAACCAATCATTACGTGCTGCTGCAGCACTATGATTTCAAGCATAACGCTGTTCTTTCGGAAGGACAACAAGCTTCCACGAGTCAAAAAAGTGATTATTGGAGCTTAACAATCTAGGATCTTCCACAAGAATGCACGTGATTGATAATGTTCTCAGGTGCAAACAACCTTTTTCTCAGTCACAATTACTGCCACAAGTGCGCTGTTACGTCCTGTGCATCAATACATTTAGTAACAAGTGCGCAGAAATATTCATAGTGCGCTACTAGATAAGTTTACGGATGGATGCTGATATATGGAGGGCAGATCTTCGTGATATGCATGAGTGGTCACCAGGGGGCCTAGCCGCCATAATGGTGGCTACGCCTGGCTGTGGATTGGAGTTATTCACCTCCCTTGTGAGTCTCTCAGACTCATAAGGGAGCGCCACGGGGATAGACGTGGACTCCTGAAGTCTTCTGCTATCTTGGCCTACCCTGGTTGCCCCAGGTATCAGTTATTCAGCTCTTGAAGCCTTCGACTTGCACTTTTCGAACCTCTGGTTGTAAAATGCGCAGTTGATTGGAAAGCAAGTTGACTCTCTGTCAGCAACCCATGACCTCCAAACATCCTTCAATCCTGTACTCATTCTCAATATGGGCCTACATAACCACATGATGACCAAGAATCTACAAGGTACTATAACGTCGACTACATTCCTTCACCAAGAGTGCGATTGAAAGCATATTTACACACTTCCATGCCTTCAATATGCACAGCCAAATGCCATCTTCGCAAATTTGCATCATTCAAAGTATGATTTGACCTCCTCTCCTCAACAATAATTAACAAAGACCATTGCACCTAAGGTGAACCGCCAATTGAAGGTGCCAGCTGATCCTAGTGACTCCAGTCTCACATCTTCCTATTTGCGAACTAATAAACAAGTTTTTCAGAAGCCACAAACAGGGCTGCCTCTGCATCAAAACTTTTTCAACAACTCTACAGGTCATAGGGCTAGGACCAACCTAGACCATTCACAGTATGGATAAACTACAACAGCAAAATAATTGAAGACTCGTATTCTAGTGTCGCTATGTCTATCAGCTCCCACACAGAACAACGAGGACGGAAGGGCATCTAGTGAATATGGCAGAGGAAGCTCACTTGCCAGCAGTCCCTCACAGCATCTGTGACAATGATTGAGGACACCAGTGCCTGATAATAATACAGAGTACAACTGTGATCTATCCTCGGCAATGTGCGTCAAGAAATCGCTGTCCTTTCACAATAACTCGGTCTCTGAACACAGCACACTGCAACTCAGCAGAGTCAAGCAGTCACCGTCTCTGCTGTTAGCACAGCGTATGCTGCCAAAAGCGCATGAATAGCATAACTCTACACTACAGAATTAACAGACTTATCCAGGCTGGGTTGAATTCATTTTGTCCCCTTCCACTTGCTCGTCTAACATACTTCAAACGCGTCGGAATGGCCTTGACCAACAAGAAAAGGCAGCTGAGCTACACACTCAAGCTCTGCAAGAAAATATGGCGTCTAGGCTTAGCAATGATGAAGAGCTTGCAACAGAGCGACCTAAGCATGCTAATGGTTCTAAGGACAGCAATGAATGTAGAAAACCGTCACCCGATCAAACTCGGCCGCGTTTCAGAAGTAACATGTGCATACATCGCTCTTTCGGCGTTCCAATTGGGGCGATCAACCTTGTGACGCAGCTCTGAACTGCTAAAATTTGGAGTGTGAGTTATAGAACTCGGAAATGTTCACACCATCCCCAAAGTTCCTTGTGTGAGAATGATCAAGCATATCATTCCATCTGAGATAGCGAGAGTAGATATGAATCTGCATGAGTAGTTACCAGGGTGAGCCCCCCCCTGTGGGTCGGGTGTGCTTCGGCTCCCTAATAAGGAGGTGCCACCACCACAGGGATTCACTACGATAACCACTGTTATTGTATCGCAGCATCCGTTACCAACCTTTCGAGCCTACCAGTAATAGACAAAGCTGTTGCGGATGGTTGCGAGTTGTGGCACAATAAATTGTCAGGGCTGCCAGAGCTCCTCAGGATCACACCTGAAGCGAATCTAGCAGTGCGCCCTGCTCGGTGGATGTAGGCATCCACATCTTCTGGGCAATCAACCTGGACCACCCAGTCTACCTGGGGAAAGTCCAGGCCACGTGCAGCTATATCTGTGGCAAACAGCACCATGGCAGTGCAGTTTGAGAACGTGTAGAACACTTGGAAGCGCTTCATTTGCTTCATACCACCATGCAGCATTGCCAAGGGAACACCTGGCTTAAGCCGCCGAAACACTTCGTACACCAGCTTCACCTGTACACAGGACCCAGCCCATACGCCAACACAGCTTACAGTATCACTTGGTTCTCCAGCTTTCACCAGCCATAGCTAAGACAAATGATACTAGGCAGTGACTTGAACGTCTGACCAATCCGTTACTACCTGCTATAACCACAATCAAGGCTTCTCAGTGGTGATCAAACCTCATGGGATCTAGCTGATGCTCTGGTTTAAGAGTGGTCACAAATAGGCTAGCCAAAGTCAAGCTGCGGGATGACATGCGTGTTTCAACACAATTCTATGTTCCCACGCTACCTGAATACGATGTTTGGAAATGCAATGAATCTGCACGCCAAAATTGTTTTTCCTAGACAAAGAATACGGTTCACAGTGTTGTATGTGAAGTGTGGCGCAGGTTACTTGTAACAGTACTGGAAGATTCTGCTTTTCTCTGGATGAAAATCTGAACTACCAGTCGGTGGCCAGAAAGGGGATCTGCGAGCTCGGAACAGCAACTTGACAGGTAGCTCGGGCAGAAGAGTTTCTTGAACGGAAACCAGTATACCTGTTTGCAAGTGGAGAAGAAAATGATAGACCGCTTCTTGAGATGAGTTTTGATAAAAAACCAGAGAAGATCAAACTTTTGCTGCAGCTCGCAGACAACGTAGAACTGCTTTAATGCATTTGGTGTAGCAGCTGGTGCTTCAGCATCCACTGCTATGTATTCAGGGTCGTGCAGGCTGAGCCTGGCCAGGTCGCTCACCCTGCAAAACATGAGCTTTACCATAGACACTGTTAGACTCTGGATACTGCATATGTCTGTTCAATGATTGCAACAACGGTTGATACCTACGGCTGCAGCTGCATTGCGTGCTCACCTCTTAGATTGCGTGGCACTAAAGAGTAGAGTTTGGCGCTCTTTTGGAAGATTTTTAATTATACCGTCCATTGTTGTAGCGAAGCCCATGTCGAGGCATCTGTCTGCCTCATCAAGAACGAGCACCTTCAGGTTACAACAAGAGAAACCTGGCGTGCTGTCCATATGGTGCAATAACCGACCAGGTGCACACACAAGTATATTCATGCCTGCAAACTTTCAAGTGAGATTTTTAGGCTTGAGAATGGCGCTGGTCAAGTCTCGGTTGACTGGCCGACAAAAAAAACTGAGGCTTACCATTGACGAACCGGGCCTCCTCTGTTACGCTCTTGCCGCCTATCAACAGTCCAGCACTCAAGCCATGATACTTCCCAATTTTTCGCAGTTCGTCAAATATTTGTAGTGCCAGCTCCCTCGTTGGAGAGACTATGAGAGCTCCTAACCCATCTAGCTCCGACCAATTACTCCTGTACAGAGCCTCTACAACCTGAAGCCATAACAGAACATGAATTGTGCACCCTCTTTAAAATATTTGTTCTTGAAAGAATTAGGACTGCGCTTACCGGGATGAGAAAGGTCAATGTCTTCCCAGACCCTGTTTTTGCGGCACCTAGTACATCTCTTCCGCAGAGCGCTTGAGGCAGGCAAGCTTGCTGAATGGGAGTGAGCGTCACGAATTTATGCTCGGCCAACGCTCGCTTGGTGTGTGTAGACAAGGGAAGCTCGTCAAAGCTCTGGGCGCTAGCGTACGACGATTGTGTAGCTGGCTGTTTGCTGTGTTCTCCGAACGGGTCAGGTGCTCCATCTTTTATAATTCTCTCGAGGTCCGCTATTTCTCGCGCTTCTATCGCGGATTTTTTTTCTTTCCTCCGATATTTGTGGCGTATGCCTTGTGCTTTAGTGTGAGGTCCTTTCTGCGCCATCTATGCTCGAATCGGCATCTCGGAACCCGAAGTTGTTACATAGCCAACCATGTACTCAAAAGTTCATCCAACAATTATCGGACATCAAGAGTAGTTCGTAAGTTGTGCCGGCGTGATTGTTCCATCCGTATACCCCGCGGCCAAGCCCTGGAAAACGGGATATTTCGTGAGAACAGCTATCCACAACTCATACACTAATCCACCCGTATATTCACGGGATTATATATGATAAATAGCTCTATTATTCGGGTAGTACGTGCGGAATTATTTCGGTAGCCATATGTGCGAGTGGCGATAAGAACAAACGTAATTCAAAGCATCATGGACAGGAGCGCAGAGACTTGTACAACATCTCTAGTAATTTAAACACTCGCGCGTTCGAATAGAAGTACATGCAGTATGATGGCTTGCTGCTTGCGTTGAGTAGTCTTCTTTCCTTGTTCCTTATCCGTTGTGATACTCAAACGTTTTCAGGCTTTGCTTGGGTGTAAACAAGCACCGCCATCATGGACGGGCCTCAAAATCCTATTTCTTTAACGTTAGCACTTGATAACGGAGGATGCATTTACAGAGGGCGTGATGCTGGAACGACAGCCTCGTATTTGAGCTTTGCAAAACGCATTGAACAAGGAATGGTGTCCTCTGATCAACAAGATCGTGTATTAGACGATCTAGCGACTATAAATCAGCGGCTTATGGAAAATTTAGCACCTCCCCAGCCAAAGCGAGTTCCCAGTGTTGCTCCTGTACGCCCTCATCCCACGAGTCTGTGATGCTATGCGAATACAAAAGTCCAGGATGCGTTCAACATCATAAAAGTTGCACTTTGCGTGTTTTGTGCAGGATGTTTCTGTTGTAACGAATGGAGCTCGGAGTACGAAGCCAGTAAAGCCCGAAGTGGTACAGCCCGCCCCGATGCCCCAGCCATCTGCCCCCAGACCTAAGCCTTCTGCACCAAAGTCAAGTGCGCAACCAACAATTTCGAAGGCTCCGGAATCTTCACAACGAACAGCTCCTGGCCGCTTAAGCTCGGCAAAGAAGAAAGCTTTGAAATTGGTGATAGATCAAGTGTGGAAAGCGGATGGTTTCGGCATCTTCAAGTTGCCTGTAACAAAACGCATTGCGCCTGATTATTATGATATTGTGAAAAAGCCAATGGATTTGAAAACTGTTCGTCAAAACCTCGACAAAGGCGCGTACACAGACGAGTTCACGTTCAAGCAGGTGAGACCTTCTGAACTCCTCGCTTGACAGTTGAATTAACCTACCTGATTTGCGTAATCACCAGTTTTCTGCAGGATATGGACCTGATTTTCTACAACTGTGAACTGTACAATGGACCGAATAGCGAGGTAGGTAAGCACGGAGTTGCTGTTAAAAAAGTGTGGATCAAGGCCTGGCAAGCAAGTGGTTTGGATGCGGGTTCGCTCTCTCAGAGAACTGGGGGCTGTTAATGCCGTTTCCCTCTGCTATCTGTTCCCTAGGACTTGGTGGGAATCACATATTATTGATTTGCAGGTGGTGGATCGAGCCACCCAACAGCCTCACACGCAAAATCATCTAAACGACCTCAGCCAGGAAACGACATGCAACCTTCGACCAAGACTGCGCGTACGAATAACTATCGGCCTCAGCTTGCCAATCATCAAATGTCGATGCAGATGTCCTGTCCTGGAATGATGCCAGCAGCAGCACCAAAACCTGCCCCTGCTCCTCAACCAGAACTTCATCACGGACATAGAAAGTCTTCTAACGTTGGAAGAACTCAAGCAATGCACATGAACACAATTCAGCAGAGGGGGAAGTTTGGTGAGGCCAGGTCAGAGGCTCTGTTTGAGTATATTGGTGCCATGGAAGAATCACAACAATCAGCAGTGCTAGAGTTTTTACAAAACACCTGCCAGTGTGAGCTACCTATGGATGAAGAAGGAGAGGTTGAACTGGACCCTGATTCCTTACCAGATGACGTCCTGTGGAAGCTCCATGATCATGTGAAGATATCAAGCAATGGCAAGTACAACCCAGATGCTGCAACTGAACCGGTTCTTTCGCTTGCTCCAGGCTTTGACGAAGAAACAGACGATGAATGAGTACCTCGCTATTAGAAATTAGCTGGCTATATTTTACAACTCAAGGCAGTCGCCCATGACTGACGACATTTGATTCTTGTGATTTCCAATCTGCTAGTTTACTAACCGGATGCTCAACTTGTTTTACTGTGTGCACAAGTTTCATTCTATGAAAACTGTTATCCACAAGTTCGTCTGTTATTTCCTGCGCTATTGCGCTGTCACATCTCACGTCTTTGATTCTACAGAAAAATCATACTCACCTGATGGCACTGGTTCTCAACCTCCTAGGAACGATTCTCAGGTCAGAGGTGCGCTGTATAATTTACCATCCTCCTGAACTCGTACACAATAGCATCTTCACAACTAGCTTCTCAAGTAAAGCATACCAAAAAACCTGAGCACCCCAAGGAGCACAACTACAGTAACGAAAGCTATTCCACACGAAAGTGTAGTGACAGTTGCAAACCAATTTTCAGCCTCTTCTCTGCCGTTCCTCAAATTCATCCCGAACACTCCTGCTATAGTAGAAACAAAGCTGAATCCCATAGTTACGATTGAAATCATCAACTGTAGTGCGAACAACGCATTTCGCTTCTTGTCAAGTTCCACTTGAGTGTCAGCCTGAACAAGTCAGCAGTTTTTCAAGTTATACAGACGTTCACACAAGAATAATTCAGTAAGCCATACTTGTACAGACATTATTGAAAGAACTGGACCACTAGTCACAGCACAAGTCAACTTTTGTTCTCATTTCCAACAATCTGGAGACTACTTTGACATGATAGATCAATTGATCTCTCAAACTAGGTCCAACAAATGCAGAGATGTGTTGAAATTCGCCTTCAAGACAGCATCTTGAAGGGGGAAACGTAGCACTTGTTTGACAACACAGAGTCAACCAGAAAGGGATGCGCTTTGCATGTATCAGGAGAACAAGTGGTTGACGTCTGGTAGCACATTAATGCACCATTAGAATTACCAGTGGCTGAGTTGAGCGAGCAAGAACTAGACAGCACCTGAAAGTCATCTATAAACTCACTCATATCCGACAGCTGGGCAAGCTGAAAGTCAAGCTGCAGTGCATACGCCTCAAGCATGTTTTCTACGTCCTGCAAACCAAAAATTTGGTTTCATGCATGCTCTGCATGCACTCGTGCCACCTATCCATCGCACACAGCTTCATGGAACAAAACAACCCCCACCCATCCTGTCTCACAATTCAATGCTGCATACTTTGTCATTCAAACAACTGTAGCCCAGCTGAAAGATTTGAAGGATGCCAACGAAACCAACGAAGTAGCACGTTCATGCATTACATTACACTGCCCCATCTAGTCCACAATTCACAAGTACTCTAACCATTACAAAGTCTTCCCACCCAGAGGTCTAGTTTGGATGAACACGCTGCCTTGTCTATTCCACTGTGCAATCAATATTAAACTCAACACTGCAACAGAGATAGCACCACCCTACCAGGCTCCTTGTTACGACCTGTGAGTAGCTTCTGAATATATATATTATGCAATACGGATTGAATGGGTGAGAAAGACCAAGCATATCCTTACATGTGAGATACCGAGGGTAGATATTAATCAGCGTCGGCTCCCTAATAATGGAGTGCCACGGAGATAGAAGGGGACTGGCAGTTCTCTGCTATCTGGGATTTACTACGGTAACCACTGCTATTTTATTACAGCATACGCTACGAACCCTGACGATGTAACATATCCCAAGTTTCAGTTATCCCTTCAAAGACTCCCATACCCAGAAAGGCTGCTCAGCCAACAGTTTTTTTCTTCTTTAGGTACTTGAAGGAGCTCAG
This sequence comes from Smithsoniella earleae, assembly GCA_032356285.1. NCBI lineage: Eukaryota > Viridiplantae > Chlorophyta > Ulvophyceae > Smithsoniella > Smithsoniella earleae. Next base: position 1,175 of record JAULKQ010016926.1, on the reverse strand, counting down.
GTGACACTGTGTTCCCACAAGCCACTACAAGCCTGGCCAAACTTATCGAGACAAAAGAGAGAAAGAAAACGGAAGGTGTAGATGTGCCAAGGTACTTGATCACCTGGAACCTTCCTATTGTATGATCCTGAAACAAATTATTCTTGTTTTTTCTTTTGGCAGTTAGTAGCTGGCCTGAAGTGAACTAGACTCGTATGAGAGGGAGCCTTGAACACTTTCTGGCAACCCCTTATTTGGAGCCTGGTTGTGAACCTTTGGCAGCTAGTAAAGTGGCTGAATAACTGATACTTAGGATAACCAGGGTAATCCAAGATATCAGAAGGCTATCCATCCAAGTACTTATCTACTGTCACTGTACACTCAGTGTTACAGAGTGTTGTTACGGATATTGAAGCACAGGGCGTAACACGATCCAGAAGCCGAGCACACAGATGCATCATGTTCATCTTATCCACTGGCAACTGTACTCAGTTTACTGTGAAGAAAGCCCCCTGTACCTTATCAGCAAACACTGTGCTGTAGTTGTCTACACCAAGTTGAGGAAAAACCTCAGGCGTGGTTTGGGTGAGAGTCTGGAGAGGAAACAAATGCGTACAAAATGTATCCATCATGTGCACGGTGACCATAGTGAGATGTTACCAGGCCCCTGGTAGCTGGTAACGCATCCGTGTTGCGTCTTCACTTAATCGCTTATGGGCTAAGGTATTCAGTAGTGGAATGGAGGTGCCCCTGATTATCCCCATGGCACTCCGTTACATTGGAACCGACGCATACTTGATCCACTGCCCTGTTACGACCTGTGACTAACCAAACATAAGTTAGGCTATAAGTGGTCTCTATGGATAAGGAGGTAACCCCATGATAAGACCCAGATACTAGATATTGAGGGTAGATCATAAGTGTCTGCATGAGTGGCCAGGCCGTGCATTTGGGGAATTGTCGGCTCCCTACTCAAAGGAGTGCCAGGGGGGTTGTGCACAGATCAGAGTACAACTGATCTTCAGCTATTTGGGTATGATATGGGTTCTAAATGTTAGGTACTGTAAGAATACTCTAATTTAAGTGGTCACTGTAGTGTAACCCGAATAGCAGAAGATCATTAGGAGTCTGATCTGTGCACAACTCCCCTGGCACTCCTGTAGCTATGAGCCAACTCAAATCCGAATTCCAGCCCG
>JAULKQ010016915.1:0-10480 GCA_032356285.1 Smithsoniella earleae | reverse complement strand
CCCCCAGTGTCGATAGCCTCGTCCTGCGAATCCTCACGCACGTCGACCTGGGGGTCGCCTTCATCATGGCCGCACTCCAGATGCTGCGCGGACGGGCCTGCTTGGTCCCTGGCGCGCATCAGCGGCATGCCTCTGTATGGCTTCATCGGCACCATCTTGATCTTGGGCGTCATCTGAAACCGGCCGGGCACTCCCGGGCGCATGGGGGTCTTCTTCCATCCGACGATTTTCGGAACCATCGGCACACCGGGGGTCGGGCCATTTGTTGTCGGGTTTTCTGTACATATGCTCGCTTATCATCGGTCTGGCGCGGGTCCCTTACGGCTATGCGTTGCCGGGCGTGTGCATTACGTTAGTGGTGGCGTTGCGATTGGCCATGCCCCAGCCGCATCTCGCTCGTACAAAGTTCATAAACGCCATCCTGCTTCTAGAATTAACAAATGATGTTTGGAATGCGCACCTCCGCCAGTTTCTCCCCGCGCCGGATCGTCCCTCGGCTTCCCGTCCAGTGGGGCGGGTCCCGCGTCTCCCGATGGTGCTGCATCGCCCTCGATCGGCGTCTCGGCTGATGCAGGTTGGGTCTCCGTGACCTCGACCGGATCGGGGGTGGCTTGTTGGCCGGGCTCCAGGTGGTCCGAACGCGGTTGGTCGGGCTTCGGATCCTCCCTCTGTGGCTGCTGGGGCTCGGGGTTGTCCAGACTTGGCTGATCTGGTTCAGGGTCTTCCGGTCTCGGCTGATCGGGGTGCGGGTTTTCCGTCGACGCCTGGTCAGCAGGGTCGGGTACGACCGGAACTTTCGGCTCGGGTTGTTGGGAGAGGGGGGGGACCGGTTTCTTCTGCTCAGCCCCGGGAGCCGCTTTCTTGTCACCAGCTGCTCGTTTCTTGGCCAAGCTCCTCTTCCTCTTCTTCGCCGGACCCTTTGTGCTGTAGTTGGCGTCGGTTGGGTCGTCCTCGTCCCCTTTCATCCACTTGGAGCGCTTGCCCCTCCAAGATGGCCCAGCTTCGTCCCCGTCCGTCGCATTGTCGTCGTCGTCGCTGCCCTCTCACTGGGAAAATGGAAAGTCCTGCAAAACTCTTGCCGCAAGAGTTTTCATATGCATGTGTCAGTTAATCGGTAGTTAAGCCCGTATGTCGCTTGGACTCTTGTCGTGAGAGTCCTGCATGCCGCGGCGCGGGTGTACTCCGTGGCCGCGGCTGTGTCCATGTTTGGATCTGCTTCTAGGGATCCGTCGAACGCGCGTGCGGGTTGCTACATGCATTGCGTCTGGTTGCGTCGTGTGGATGTTAGGTGTGTCGTTGCTCTAGGAACTTCCTTGTTTGTGTAATGGACACTATTTCATTTTGTATAAGTCGTTGTATTTGTATAATTGCTGGGTTTGGTGCAGGTTTTTTCGTTGTTGAGTCGGCCTTTTGTGTCTCGTTGTCAAGTTTGCAGCCATGGCGCGCCGTGCGCGAATAAGATTTCAGCAGCATGTGTGTAATTTGCTACTTGAGATTCGAAGAAGTGAGACTGAGCCCTCGGCTTTCACCTTTTGACTGAGTTTATCTTTTGAGTAATGTTTTAGACTATTGATATGAGTCTGTACAGCGTTTGCCTTTCGATTGTAACAAGGATTCATACGTTATGACGCGAAGACTCATGCGACATACCTCAAGTGGCCAGTCAATGTTCGTTTTCGTAACGTGGCGTGGCCCGTATGTCCAACGCCCTTGTGAATTTGTTAGCTTGATCGACGTCTGTCGTAGTGTCCACCATATTCTCTTTCACGTATTTCGCCTTTGAATCGATTTGTCAGAGAACTACGCGGCTGTGTGCATGCAAGGTGCATGTTATCTGTCTCGTGCATCTATGCTCTATTTGATACTTTAGATATACTATAGATAGAGTCTGTGTACGTAGTGTTCTTGCCGCGTACGTTGATAGTATGTAAACTGTTATGTTCTTGTTCAAATACTGTTGTAAAACCTTGTCTTGAAGTGTTTCGTTCGTTTAACTGTGCACTTTGGGCTGAGAGTGTACGTTCTCAATACCTTTTATTATCATAATCGCCCCATTCATGTTACTTATACTGTGTGCCAGCTGTAGATTGTAATTGTATTTGAATACGCCGTGCCTGTGTCGTTTACGCAGTGCATGCCAAGCTGCGTCGTGATATGCGTAGTGGGTGCTGTATCCCCTATCTTTCTCCTGTCTATCTCCTATCTATATCCTATTTTTCTTTTGGCTCGTCACTTCTGTCAAGTGGCCTTGTTGCAGTTGTTGCGGTTGCCAATCTGTAGCTCGTCTTAATCTCCGGACCGTACCATATATATAGTATAGTATTTTGCGGTTTGGGGGTGGAAACATGAGTAGGACAAGCTTAAGATAGATCCTGCTTCTCGCGTGATAATCATGACGCAGTTCTCGTCCGCCGTTGAAGTTCCCGCTTTGCTGTATTGTACTTAGTGCTTAGGCCTGTACTACCGTTTGCAGGGTCTCGTGTTTGGTCAGGTTAGTTAAGAAGCCCCTGAGTCGTCCAAATGCCCAGATTTTTCAGGGAACGCAGTCGTCGTGATCTTGGTTACCTGGGCTTCCGCTTTGTTGTCGACTGGGACGCAGGTCGTGAGGTCGCGGTTTGTACGCACTGCGAGCATGTGGGAAGGCCCGTAAGCCAGTGTCGGTTCGGCGATAAGTCTGCAGCCGAACGTCATGCAAGGACGCGTGGGTGTCCAGGTACGCACCTGTTGCGCCATGTCTTACTCGTTGTTGATCGCCCCTTTACGCTCCGTCCTTGTCCATACAGGTTCCGCTGTACGCCCTGTGAACCACCCTCCCCCGGGGTCATTGGATCATGCAGCTGCAGGAGCGGGGGGTCCGCCAGCGGGGCTAGGGTATGTGGAGGAGGAGGTGCAGTCCCTGCCGCGCCTTCCCGCTCCAGATCCTGCTGACATGCCTGTGCATGGTGAAGTGCAAGACCCCGTCGGTGGGTGGGGCTCGCCTTGCGGTTTGCTTCCCGGAGTTGCTACTTGTACTGTGCCCGACGCCGATGACCGCCCCACCGATGCATACCCTCTTGACGCCGCCCCTCAAGTGGAGCAGCAGGTTCCCCTGTTCGTCGGGAACTTGGAGTCGGACCCTGTGGTGGAATCGGACGACAGCGCGGCCGCCTCCTCCCTGCAACAGAGTGATGAGAATTTGGACGGTGTTAATACGTATGCGGATGACTTTCTTGGGGAATCAGGTGCCGTGGTCCATGACGATCGGGCGCTCGATGTTAACGGTGATGTGGACGATCCTAATTATACATTCGGTGTCCGCCCACGCACTCTGTCGGATGATTCTGGTCCCGAGTCTGGCAGTGACCCGGATGGGGAGGGAAATCCCGTCTACGACCTGTGGGAGGATCATGACGAGGGCCGGCTTGGTACGCCCGGCGTTTTGTCTTGTTTTAAGCCTTGACGGGGCACAACTCAATTCATGTGCGTTGTATATATACGTCTACGTATGTGCTAAGGTGGGGATAACAGGTTGCCGTGTGCAGGCGCCGCGCGGCGCGGGTCCAGGTGGTGGTGGAGACTTGTATCTCATCAGCCTATATTTCACGGTAGTGAGTGCACTGTTCTGCGGGCCGCGTACGCCCATGCGGATGCAAAGGTAGAGAGTCTGAAGACTGACGCGCAGGTCGACGACGATCTGCAGGTTGCGTGCGCCTGTACTCTCCGCGGTATGGTACACAATTACCCTCCTACGTTCGATGTGGTTAAGCGTATATTGCGTGTGCGCGAACCTCGTGAGTACGAGGGCCACGTGTGTTCGGTATGCTGGCGGCCATACCCTGCCCTGTCTCGCGACGAGTGGGAGTACCACGGAGCCGACCGCTGCGGGTTCTGCGGCTCGTCTCGTTTCCTGGGTTCCGGGGGCTCGCTGCGACCCCGGCGTCGCTATTGGGAGCTGCCATTACATCTTGTGCTTATGTACCTGCTCAGTGATCAGGTTGTTGCGGAAGGTGTGGGTAGGTGTAGAACGTGGGACACCCCTGGTACTTTCTGGGGGTCGTCGTACGCCCGGTGGTTGGATCGCGTGACGGGTGGGCGCCTGATTCGGTGTCGTCGACGGCTGGGGGAAATGGTTGTGGTGATGAACTTGGGTGGGGTCCTCTCGTTATCCGCGGTTTTGTCTCCATCTTACGTTATCCCGCCTCCAACTCCCGGTTGCCCCTGCAGGTGGCGATGCAGGTCGAGCGTTTAGCACTTCGCGATACTCGTCTACCATTCTGGGGTTGCGGCTGATCGATCTCCCTCATGACGTTGTCGCCACCAAGTCTGCGTGGCTGCCGTTCATGGTCGTGGAGGGGCCGACTGAACCCTTCACGTTCTCCCATCTTCTTGCGAGGTTCGAGTCTACACTGCGTCGACACGATCCAGGTGCGCTGAAGAGGACGACTATACTTTGCGAGTTCCTGTGTACATGTGCAGTGCATGTTACGAAGGACGTCACCTGACTGTTGCAGGATCTCCGGACGGTGTGCCTTTGCGCTTACGCGTGCCCAAGGCCTTAACGGATCAGGCGTCCTTCGAGTCCAGGGAAACCTGTGTTATGGACATGTGGCCGCTTGTCGCCACTGTCTCCGCCGACACTCCCTTCATGTCCGCTCTCATGAACACCCAGGGGCACTCCGGGCGAAGGGCCTGCGCGCGGTGTGCCCAGTCTGGGAGTTACTGCAGGGGAGCGCGCGCTACCAGGTGTTGAAGTGCTTTCGATATGCTGCTTGCTTTAATTGAATCCTGCCCTTACTCGCATCTCGTGCCGCTGCAGATGGTCCGGGTATCACGTGCCGCTCACCGTTCGCGTGCCTCAGACGCGGGAAGGCGTCTCCAATGTACACCCCTGTTACCTGCATCCAGTATCAGGTGAAGGGCGTTTCTCGTTGCCGGCTGGGTTGTTGGATCCCTCCGACCCGGGCCCCGACCGGCGCGAATGGTCTGAAGATGACGTTGTACGCCCCTTGTTCGCATTATTTCGTCGCGCCATGTGTCTGCATTCGACACTCCAGGATTATACTCGTTCGTGTTCATCTTCAGGTGATTCAGAATACCGATTGGACAGCGGCTGGCTTACTCAAGTACACGGAGACGGACATGCGCGTACGCGCGTCACGCGGCGACGCCATCGCACGTCAGCACTATAGCGAGGAAGCAATGCGACCCGTTGTCAATGCCCCTGATCACAAGACGCGATCTGATGCTTTCGACCGTCTGAGAAAGAAGCCGGCCATGCGTGCACGGTATGACGGCTGTCGCGGGTGGCCCGTGCTGTCGTCGCTGTCGTACTTTACGTATGAGTCTCCACTGTATCTTCTCGTCTCCGTAGTAAGTCTGAATATGTTGAACGGAGGCACGCTTCAGAACAGACCAGGAACGAAAGTAGATATTTCGACCTGGTGGGCACTTGAAATCCATGCTGAAGCGTATACATCGCGAACGTAAGCAGTCGAATGTATACGTAGCGTATTTTGCGATTCCACTTCGGTTGTGTTTATGCTCGCAGGGGCTGATTAAACACGATAAGTTGTCGGTTTGCAGGTTTCAGAACATGTTTGTGTATCCTCCTGCGCACCTTCTGTTGCTGGGTCTCCTGAAGGACTTCTGGTCCTTCTGGTTGAGGTCTCCACCCGATGATACCGACTCCGCTCATTTCTCTGCATTCTACGTTCTCCCCCCGGTCGTACGCAGTACGATTTCCGTTCGCTGCGCTCGGATCCGTCATACTACCGAGTCCTACACCACGCGCCCCGACGCGGTCGCCCACTGGAAGGATTGGACGTGCGAGGATTGGCTGGTTTTCCTCGAGAGCATCTCCCCCATAGCTCTGCACGACTTGCCTTGGCCCAGTGGTACGGAAGCCGTTCGAGATGAGTTCCACGTCCTGTGGAACGTTCTACGCCCTGCCCTATTGTCCTGTCTACGCATCACCGACCGCACCAGCGATCCGGCGGAAAATGAGCGGGCCCGGTGCCACCTTGAGCAGTACGCGAAGCTGCTTGACCAGGTGCGGTTGCTCCCTTGTCGACTGGCAGTCCCCATATAACCTGTCAGCCCTCGTCCGATGTGAATCCTGCACGCAGATGGAGGGACGTGGGCCTACTACTTACAAGTTGCATGTGGTTGTTCGTCATATGATGGACATGTGGTGGGCGAGCGGGTCGGTCGTACAGTTCAATGAGCTGTGGAACGAGCGGATGATAAAGATGTTGAAGGAGAGAATTCGCGGCCGCTCCGTCCAGCATCCCGAGGCCGTATTCATGGGTTTCCTACTCCTGCTTCTTGCCTTGCGGGCTCATCGCTCCCGTTTCCCTCGCGAGTTGGAGGGCGTCCAGGACATGAGGAATGCTGCCCGGGACTGTAACGACGGTATTCGGATCCCTAGGGCTGATCCTCCCGACGCATTGGGAGTCTGCATGCTTGGTAGTTCGGTGCCGCAGCCTGTTCAGTGTCGCGTGGCGGGCGATATACCGGGTCTCATCTGCACGCTATTTGATGGAGCTCCGGATTGGTTTCGTGCTCGCGGGTGGCTGCCGGCTTCCGCCCCCGCCTTGCGACATGCCCTGGTTACGGGCGCTCTTGTGATGCGTCAGTACGCGCATGCGACGGGGATGGGGGGGGTGCATTGGAGCTCCCGGAAGCACGGCCGCCAAAAAGTCTGCGATGACTCCTGGTTTCACATAAGGTACTTGTACGGTGATGGCGCCCCTGCACAGGACTTTGTGGGGCAGATTCTGTACTTTGTGGCGCTTCGTACCTCGAGTGGCGCCGCGATCGAGGGGGTGTGTATGGCTGGGGCTGAGAATGTTTATCTGGCGGTTGCGATGCTGTGGCGCATCCATCCTCTGCGGTCCTCTCCCGGCTGCGATTTGGAGGGATACGACGATGGCACGGCATCCAGGGTCCGGCCACCTGACCTCATGTGCGTCCAAGATGCCGCCGATAGACAGCGGCACAGTCTCGCCGCAGTGCACATGCACGAACTATCCAGGCCGATCCTCTCTGCACATGCGGGTGAGCGTTCGTTTGGGCTCCGCGGCAGGCGGAGTATGTTGTTCTCTTGTTGCCACCGGGCGACCGGTGGTCTCGTGTTGGTGTGAAATGGGAGTTATGTTCGTGTTCTAGCTCAACGTGATACTCGATATCCACGGATTTGATTGCGTTACTCGGCTTATCCATTCATGCTTCTACCGACTTTGTAACAACGTTAACTTGTACGCTCATATCATTACCGTTCATTCCTCACGCGCTACGCGCTTGTTCCACAACCTTGCAACTGCCACGCTACCCTATCTGATTCTCTGTGGCCTTCTTTCAACAGTCTGTGCTCACCCTTTCTAAAATTCATCTACGCTATCCCGACTGCCTCGCCTCTATATCTGCGCCTACTCTTTCGTATCTCAATCCATGCCTCGTTCCGTTCTACACTATAAGCACTCTACCTCATCGTCTTCTTTGCTCTTGACACTATGCCCTACCCACGCTTACAACAGCCCCTCCACTTGATCGTGCGACAGCCGGCCCTCGGCCATCGCCGCCTCCACCCTGCTCAGTAACTCCGCCCTCCGCCTGGCCGCTGCATCCATCCGCTGCGCGCGATCGCGAGTTACCATGCGTATCCTGCCGCCGGGGGGCGGCTGCAGTTTGACTCTCGCCCCTCCCCCGCGCGGGGTGGCCCACATTGTCCCATCCTCCTCTTGCGTGACGTCGTACACGGGGACGCTCTGTCGGGTTTCCCGGTGAGGAGTTCTGGTTGCGTGCGCACCGCTTCGCGTGCGCCGCCCGCTGGATGGGCCAGCCTCGCCTTCGGCAGGTCCTTGGACAACCTGCACTTTGTTCGTCACGGTTCACGTGCCCCTTCGCTCCTCCGTGCTACTTACGCCCCTTTCAGTAAAGCTACTGAGACGGTGACCCTTGTTCGGTCTGCGTTTGATTGGTTGGTGGGATGGGCTCTCACCTGGTGTCCGCTGTCGTAGCCTCTGCGCCTTCGACAGCCTGGCGGTAGCGGCCCCGGTACCCAACTGCCTTCTCGCCGGGTCGGTGTCGCTCCGGGGGGAGGGCCGGATCTTTTGCGCTTCTGGCCTCTCCTCGTGCTTGCACCTGCTCCCCCTTCTTCCCCGCCAGGTGATGCTGTCGCGTCTGCGCCGGGTCCATTCTGGGCTTCCCCGGGTACCGCTGTTGCCTCGTCTGTTGCAGCGACGTCGTCAGGTCGTCGGGACTGGTCGTTCACGGGGGCGACCGTCTCTCCCGTGTCCCCCCGGGCTGCCTCGGGTCGTGGAATCGACGACCCCTCCGTGTGGTCGGGGCGCGTCGCCGGGGCCGCGTCTCCCGCGTCACTTGCTGGCGGGGGTAGCGGCTGCTCCGGTTGGGGCGCAGGGTCCTGCGCGAGGGATGGCGTGCGTTGGGGAGGTGGTGTGGCGGTTTGCCTCGTCCGTACATGCTCACTGGGCGCTTCCGGACGCGCGGGTACCTCTTCCGGTGGCGACGTAGGCTTCCTTGCTTCATGTACGTCGGCCGTCGTGCCTTCGGCGACATCCCCGTCGTCTTCCACCTCTTCGGCCGTTAAACCAGGTACTGCGGGTCTGGACTCGCCGGCGGGGGTTGGCACGTCTCCGGCCTGTGTTCCGTACTCATTTTGAGGTTCCTTACCTCCGCCGCCGGTGTGCGGGCGTACACCGCCCGATCCAGACGGCCCCGCCCCCTGTTCGACGCTGCTCGGGGCTTGTTGTACCCTTTCTCCGGGTTGGGGACTACGCGGGGGTTCGTGAATAGATGGAGGTGGGGGACTTGTGGGCGCGATTTGTACGTCGCTGAGGAGGGGGTTGGGTGGCGTCTCCGGTGTCGCCTCCGTGGCACCGGGTGGGGTTTGCTCGATCGTGGTGCTGGGGGGGTGGGCGAGCTCTGTAGCATCCTGGTGTGCACCCACGGGTGCTTCCGGGCAAGTCGCTATTTGCGCAGTTGTTATCGCTCCGGTTGGCTGTAAGTGCCCCCCCCCCGGGTGTCTGTCGGCGGTTGGGGACCGTGCTCCCCCCTCCTGTGGCGATGCGCGCGTAGTCTGATCTGCTGGGGTCAGATCCGTCTCCGGAGTGGCGGTGATGTTGGGGGTTGGTGAAGCTGTGGTGGTGGGCTGCAGCTGGGGTGTGGGTGATGGGGCAGTTGTGCGTGCAAGGGCCGGTGGCACTGCCTGTGACTGTGGTGGTGCGGGTGCCGGTCCCGGTGGGTTGACGGGATTCGCGGGGGGTGTCAGTGCGGATGTCGAGGGCGCAGCTTCCGTTGGTGTGGGCGCCGGGGCCGGCACTGTTCCGGCGGGCGGTGATGGCGCGTGTGCGGGCTCGGTTGCCGGTTCTGGTGCCAATGCAGCACTAGTGGCCGACGCGGTAGCAGGTGCTTCCTGTGTCTGTGGCCTCGCTACCGGAGGAGCTGTTTCCGCGTCCGCATTCTCCGCTGGGGACGCGGCCCGGCTCGTGTGCCGGCTTCGGCCTACGCTTCTGGTAGGACTTTGCGGTCTAGCCGCGAGTGGGATCGCCGGCAGCTTGATCGAAGGGCGACGTCGGATCTGGGCATCGGCGGTATCTGCACATTCCTCTCCTCTTAATTCTATCGCCTACATCGACAGCGTCCCTGGGGCGATTATTTTTTTACTCGTTCCATGCGTTAGCAACTCGAAGTCAGGATTCATACGATGCGCTTGCCGGCTAATGCCGTTCCTAGACATCCGCGATTGGATTGTAGCGGTATGCGCACCTGGTTGCCCTTGCTCTCCGGTGGGCTCCGCTTCTCTTGGACCCCTTGTCACTTGGGGCTGCTCTGTTGCGGCGTGCCCCCGTTGTGATTCAGCCGCCTCCTCCGACGCATCCTTTCCCTCTTCTCCCCGCTGCTCCGCCTCCTCCGCACATCGCTGCGGCGACCGCGGTGCCTGGCTGCCTGCATGTTCGTCACCTGAACCGTCCTTGGATTCGGACGGCTCCCCGTACGCAGGGCCCTGGCCGTCGTTGAAGGGGTAGTACTCCAGGGGCGGTTGCTGTTGCTCCAGCGGTACGGCCTGCATCATTAACACCCGTGATTGCCGAGTTCCCCGCCCTCTCTTCGCGGCCTGCGAAGCCGGTGCGCCCCCTCGGCTTGTGGCTGCTGTTCCGGTCCGCCCCGTTTCTGGTGTCTGCGATCCTCCGTCGCCACCGCGTCCCCTTCTTCCCCTTCCCCGCTGTGTTCGACCAGTCCCCCTTGCTCCTGCACCGGTACCGGTCCCCAGTGCACCGGCGTTACTGGGGTCCAGTTCCCCTGCCAGTCCCCCCCTCTGCTTGTCGGCGGGTGCGTCGTGCAGCGGCCCGTGCGTTCGCCAGAGCTCGTACAGTGAAGAGGTCCGCATTCCATCAGCTGTCGGCGAGTCGTCGGCAGGCTTCAAGTGGTAGTACGCTATCCACTGGACGTACTCCCTCACATCCGACCATACTTCTGCGTC
>JAULKQ010016904.1:0-10483 GCA_032356285.1 Smithsoniella earleae | reverse complement strand
TCAGTTTTCAACAAAGCTGTGGCTACTGTTTACTTGAGGTGTCTACTGCCTGAATCCGTCAGGGCAGTGTTGCAAATGTGTCAGATGTTGAGGTATTCGTGCAACTTGCTCTAATTCATTGGATCATATTTTCAAAATCTGCAATTTGAAACTATTCAGTCTTCCACGAAATATTATCCGAAATTTTTCTGTAAGAAAGGCTACAATTCAAGCAACCACCAAGTACATGAAGAAGGTATGGCCGACCTGCTAAGCTCAAAGTGGAATAGCTCTGTCACACAGCTGTAACGTAATCCCTGGTGTTGGCTATGAATGCTTCTTTCTTATAGATTCATACCCACAACAGTGCAGTTAAGTTGTGCAAAATAGTGTTACATTGGTAAAATGATTACCATTAAGATGATGCCACCATGATCTTCCGCGGTTGTGCTCAGTTACGAGCAGAAGGTGGTGTAAGAAGCATGTTTTGCTTGCTAAGCACGGTCATGCTTAGCCATGAACCATCAAGAACTTCCCGGCGTATGAGAGTCGTAAACACAGGCGCTTGATCAACTGTACCCCACAATATTTTTGAAATAAGCTCATAAGCTTTTCGGATGCATGTGATTTCGTTTAATGACTGAAGTTTAAATCAATTGTTCCAGTTTCATGTTTGCAGAGGCACCTGCATTCGTGTGCGTTGTGTGCCTGAGGTTGTCGCTGTGTACTGAAAGCTTCAACAGGAGATGAATTTACATGAAGCTGGTAAGTAGTAAGGATTGATCAAGAAAGTTGACGTTGGTTGCACATGGGAATAAACTGTCTTAGATCTCGTCGGGCTTGGAAGGAATTGACCTGGGAAAGACCCTTGCAGCTGTAGGGAGATGTCAGCCGGACAACACAACCAGATCGACAAAACACTGCTAGATACAGAAGGCCAAAATGGGGAATGTTATCACAGTACATCTAGAAACACGATATGAACACAAGCACATGAAGTACTGGGCAAAATCACGGTAGTGTTGCTGAATCGTGCTGAAAAATGCAAAAAAGCAGATTCTCCCTACTCCCAAAAAGCGATCCACCGGATTACTCAGCTGCCTGGTCAATTCCAAGCCACTCAGGGAACTGCACGTGAGCCTTGTGCAAGCCACACGCAGGAGCGACCTTCCAGCCACGAGCTGCTCCTGCCCTTATAGTGTCAGGAATCCCATGGCACAGAAGCTGCTCGATATACTCTATAGATATCTGATGCTTTCCGATGGCAATGAGGGCGCCAACTATGTGCCTCACCATCTTGTGCAAGAACGAGCGGCCCCGCACCTGCAAGGGTGTGGAGCATACATTCAGCTACAAGCCAACTGGTTGATTAATTAGCCCATTCAAAATTTTGGCAACAAAAAGCTGACTATTCACTGAGATGTAGACTTCCAGGCGGTAACCCTGACAAGTCCAAGTTGAGGCCAATCTTCCTCAACGACTGAGATTTCTTCCCAGTGACTGCTCTGTGTGAGAACGTACTGGATAGATCATCTGTAACTCAGGACTGGAAAAAAATATATAAAAGCATCAGCACTCTATCCAGTTACAAAACGGCGAACACGGAGTGTAGAAAGCATTGTTTCGACTCTTCATTAGTGGCATTTGTCTACGATTCATTGTGTGGGTGCAGAAAATCAGGGCATTCATATGGGAAGCATGACCTTCCTGAAAAGGGAGTGCCACTGGTACAGAAACGACTGGAAGTTTCTACTGCCTCAGAGTAACTACAGAAACCGCTGGTACTGTTCTCTCCCTTCTTCGCACACCCACACACCACAAAAGCATACCTGTATGCAAAGCTCGTTAAGCCCCGATTCAACAACATGCACGTGTATCACAGTACGCATGCCTTCTTTGTGGTCTCTTGATACGTTAGCAAAGGCTTGAAAGTCGTGGGTGCCCACAAAGGCAGGCGCAGCAGCTTTGATGGCGGCGACATCAAGCTCTCCTCTGTAAAACGCAGAGTAGCGCCTTCGCAACGGGTCTTCGATACTGCCATAGTGAAGGTGGTAGTGGTAGTCTCGAAAGAGAGCGTTGTACCGTACGGAAAAATGCACAGGGGCCTGTTTAACCGCTAACACTCGTATATCTGGCGGGAGCAAGCTGTTTACACGTCTTGGGATCCGCGCAACCTCTCCTAACTCACGGTCAACAGAGAACTGAACAAACTGCTTTCTTGCATGAACCCCAGCATCCGTGCGCCCAGCTACCTGAAGAAACTTGGATACATCTTCTTGTCACTAAGCCTCAGAAAGTTGATTCAATCTACTCATGCAGTCACAGATTAACCAATGAACAGCTTGCACAGTGCATTCAGGGGCACATCTGGCCTCATATTCAGCCAGACTTGAGCTTTCTCCGCTGAAATGGGTTTCAAGCACAGCTGAAAATCCCGACAAAAGCTCCAGTTTCAGACAGCAAACCTCCTGAAGGTCCTACGCTTGCCATAGTAACATTTCCTGTCACACAAAGCGAAAACTGCGTTGCTATGTGAGTTGTGTATTCGCAAGTATTGTGTTCTAGAGATACTGCAGTAGTCTGTTGGTACCACTGTGCAAGAATATCTGTGGCAAGTTGCACCTGCTAACCTACACCGCACTGATTTTCAAGCACATTTAAATAGCTAAGCCACGCTATCCGATCTGAGTGGGTAATTTTCACTCCCTGAAGTTGTTTTAGTTTCTATTCTTGCGAAATCTGGTCACAAAAAGTTTTATCAGCCATAGCAAAGATGCGAGTTTGCACCAAGATGTACACTAGGAAGATAAATAAACGTGCTTGAGCTTGCTGCACATTTGTTCTGGTGGCTGGGCGCAAGTGCACTCAGTAATTGCATTCGCAACTTTTCCGTGTTATAACCTGAAATTCATTACGGCAACAATGACCCAAACCAATAGCGCCTGAGATACCCAGTCCAGGCACTATTCAGCACAAAAGACCGCCAGCTAGGGGACAGATGTGTCTCTATTATCTAGGGTTAACTACAGTAGCCCCTATGCTGGCTAGGTACGATTTGTACGCTCTGTGTACAAGTGTTACGATCTGTATCATGTTTACGCGAGTATGTAAATCCTTACGGTTTAAATGACGTACACAAGTAATTAATAGGTGTAAGCCCATTAGCTAGGCCTGGGCCTAGATCGGCTTAGAGCCGGCTCCCATATAAAAAACAAGGAGATTCAGAGCAATAGGATTATCTTGCAGCATTGCTATGATTTGTTAACTCAAATGATTGGTCAAGGGACACATGTGCAGGTGGGATTCTTGAGTTTGCCATTGGCGTCTGGAACTAAGCTGCAACCACTGCTACTGTACCGTATCTTCTGCTACAAAGAATCCGACATTCTAATACACAGGATGCAGCAGTGACGCACAATCATGGAAAGAGACTTGGCGTCAACTTGGAGCCAGGTGCACAGCATGTAGCGCAGGGCTCCTTCAATGGTCCTCAGCTTGTGCATCCCAGGCTGAAGCTGGTACCCTTGAAAGTCTGTGCCGTCATACCTGATCATCAAGATGTAAGAGTACTTCCCACACTCTTCACCAGATGCTTCACGCTTTTCGAACGAAATACCATTAATCTGCTCTCCTGGCACCTTGGGTGTGCCCTGCACAGTGTCCCAAAGCCAGTCACTCTACCAATTGAATTACACTCCATCTGTGCATACACAGTCAGGCGAGCAGGTTGCATTGGCGTTAGACCGTAGCTGATAAGACCTATTCACACTGTTAGGGCACACAGCGCCAGGAAACTAATGACACTGGGAGTGGAGCTATCTCATTGTGATTAGTTGACAGGGACCTACAAAATTGCTTGAGCGCATGACACAAGTATGGAAAAATTCAGACCACGCTCTCTAAAAAGGGAATGCCACAGAGATCAACTGGGACTGCTCGTCTTACATGCTCTTGAAGACTGGCAGTACGTTTATGAGCTATACAATGGATTTTTGTCCACTGTTCTCATCCAAGTGAACATCTTTACGATGGCAACGGACATTGCAAGCAAAATCTTCAAATAGATGATAAGATAACAAAAACAATGGCCCCCAGCTTTCCTGTGAGCAATGATGACAACTTACCTGCCGCAATCTAAAGCAAGTAAAGAGTGATAAACAGATCAAACAATGGATGCGAGCATTGACAGCTGGCTAGATATGTATAGTATGCGAAGTCTTGAGATGCCGAGGGTAGATCCAAGCATCTGCAAAAGTGGTTACCACCGGCACAAAAGCTTGGCCTAGGCGTTGATCGACTGAGAGGTAGCTCCCTCACATGGCAAAGCCATGTATGTAGACGAGGACTGCGTGTGTTCAAATCTCTGGGGGTATAGCCAGTACCAAAGGTGTCTCTCATACAGACTACTACAGCGACAATGGGATCGAACCATAGAACCGTAGAACTACACAAATGCAGTAATTTCATGATAACTTATAACCCAAATTTTAACAGTTCATAGCTGAGTTACCAAGAAGCCAAGCTACAACATTGAGTGTGTCAATGCAGAGACACTATTAAGTGAGATATGCGCATGTGAATCCTGTAACATGGTTAAGTTCGATGGAGTTACAATTGTCTTCTTCTTTCATCAATGCTGATGTGTGCTGTTGAACGAGCTTGTCAATTCAGGATGTGAATATTTTATATCTCAGATTGTGAATTGTGTCCCAGGTTTCGCCTGACTGGTTCAAAAACTCTGCTCTAAATCGAACAACATGCTTTGATACGTACTCTTCAGACCGTAAACAAGCTTCAACTCTTCCTCATGGGTGACGGGATCTGTCCCTAGAGCCATTAAAATGTGTAAAGCAAGCTCTGTTGCGGACTCTTCAATAGCCAATGTCCCTCCTCGCTTAATGTAGAAGCTACTAATTTTTCTCAGAGAAATTGAAAGCGTAGCTTTGCTGCCTTTCAGTGTTAGTCGAGACCATTTCTGAAGCATTGAGAGAACAGAAGATGATAACTGCACTGGGATAAAATGAATTCAACTGAACCTGGATTAGTCTATTGATTCTGTCTCGAGAAGTCTTGCTATTCACTCATGTTCTTCTTTCTGAGCATACACTGTGCTTAATACAGTAGCGTACTACAGTGCCAGCGACAGCTTGACTGTGCCGACTCACATTGAGTCCGATTGTTGTAAGACCTAGGTATCATAGGCCAATCATCCTTAAAAGACTGGATATTGGAGCTGATGGATTCCAGATTCACAGCCTGACCGCGCTGCAGATGCATTAGATCTACACTCGAAAATTTTAATACAGGAGGCATGATAATCATCCTTTATATCATCAGATGTACTTAGCTATGGTCAATGATCACAACAGAAAGGGAAAAAGAATCGCAAGTTTTGGATTCATTGTTAATTATTATCAGCTGATATAGTTTGCCATATCTGACCTGGATATGCATAAATTTTCACAGAGAGATCTTTGATGTAACAGGCAAGACTGAAGTGGAGAAAGAATCTCTGAGGGCAACTCAGTCCATTGTCGCTGGTGTTCGGAACAATTGTGTATTGCAGTGTGGATTGCATACTACACAATATCATAAACCAACTTTGTGTCTACTTCAGTCCGTGACGATTGAGCAGAGCCTAGAAAATCATCTGTTGCAGGCCGCTTACTCACGGCAAGTTCTTTCCTTTGTTATTGACATAGATACTAAAAGCAGACACCTGAGCAATGGAAAATTGACTATAGTGTTAATGAAATGAATTCTAGTTGATACAGGACACAATGGTGGCATCCTGCAATCTTCCATTCATTGGCTTCAAGTGCGTCCACTGAAGCAGAAAATATACGTCTTATTGTGGGCATCATCTACTCAGAAACTGGTTGGATGGATGGAACAAAACATGCAACAGTCTCAGCCCTTACCAGTAGAGCAGGTGATGCAAGGGCATAAATACTGTTGCAGCTGTACTCCCCATGAAAGTGCCATTCCAACAGGAACAAATGAGCTCGTATGATGTGCTTCTGGAGGATTGATAATTTGATGTATTTGCAGGTTCATGGACCAAGAAAATCTTCAAACTGTTGTACTTTAGGTTGTAAATAATGCAGGGAGTTGACGTTAGCTCCTCTCTAACCATGTTGTAGGTGGAACATATAATCACAAACTAGAGTGACAGGTTTACAGCCCATCATGGATTGCAATCTTCAAAGATTCCTTAGCTAGTACAGCACCTGCTCGGGATGGTACCTCGAGATTGTGAGAGCTCTGAGCTGCAGTGAGTTTCTGACTCGCACTGATTGCTAGTCTTTCTTCCCGGTTGCAGGCTTTTTGGGCTCTAGGGATGCAGCTGTTAGAATCACTGACCCGATGGTGAGAAATACAGTTCCCAGTATCCATTTTGGGGTGATTACTCCGTCGAAGAGCACATAGCTGATGATTCCGGTGCACCAGATATTGGTAGCTGTGCAGATAGCCGTCACGGCGACGGAGCTTAAGCTCTCCAATGCCTTGGTATAGAAAGTCATCATAGCTGCATGTGTTGCACGCTGTTGCGGTCTGGCACACGACTATAACTTCACATCCCGAACGTATACAGTCCTACTGGAAAACAGCAAAAAATTGTTACAGGGACAGAAATACCATAGAATCATGTTCGGAAGTCAAACCCAGCAGTTCCCAGCGTGACTCTTGTCGTCCCGTGCTGTCCCACACCGAAAAACTGAGGACAGACTATTAACTCAGCTAAAGAGTTGAGGCTTGCTATGATATTCGAATTCATGCGATATGTTTCCCACCATACCTGCACCCTTTCACACCCGGAAAGCCGATCCAGAAAACGCTCTGTCAGCTGGCTTTCAAGACCCTACCCAGTCCACATACAGTGCTATCAATGTTCCAGCCAGACAAGAACTTACAGGAACATCAATAAGTGACCAAACATGCGAAGGATGATATACCGGATGCAGTACACATGTTGACGCACCCGCGCTCAGTACGAAAACAGGAATGTAACACAACGCTTGAAGTATTAGAAAATGCTCGAGGGATCCGGCAAATTTCGCTGCGCCTCCTGCAAAAGGGGAAGTTAGTTTACTTAGCTTAGCTGTTGAGCTTGCCGGTGGAGTCCATGTACACGCACCTGACATTGCGCCGAGCACTCCTGCAGCAGCTGCTATTATCACGACCCCTGGAAACGAGTGCGGCATGCTGACAATAGCCATACATGAATGATTTTTGCTTCTTAGACGAAAGTGTGCTGCACCCTAGCAATTAGCGGAAGTTTATGTGCATTTTTGTTTGTGCAGCAGGGTGGTCCAAAGCTCCGGACTGCACGTCTCTTTTGGACTAGTAGTGGAGAAATAGAGCAAAATCAATATTACTGGTAGGAAATCAAAATTTTCGTTGAATTTTGTTCGTGCCCTGTACTTCTAAAGTAATGTTTTCGACGCTGCTTGGAAAATGCTTGTATGTGACGATGTGGCGATGAAGTTGACATCAAACATGAAGCATTTGCACTGCATCCTCCTGGCATATTTTCTGATCTTGAGCTATTCTATTCGTATGTCAAAGGAGAAGATCGCTGGCAAGCCAGGCATGTAGTCAGCCAGCCTCATTAATCAACAAAAACACGTTTTGGACACGGCGACATAATCAACATGGCAAACGATGCGCGGACTTTGCATTCGCGAAAACTTGAAAAGATAAGTTCTTTCTCACCCGTTTTGCCTGTGGCGTATTCAGCCATGTTCTTAGACCCTAAGACGTGCTAATTTCGCGATGAGCGAGTACCAGCTGAGACGGATATTGACGGGACACGGAGAGGATGTATGCTACATCATCGTATATGATTCCAAGAGAATTTAGATTTACTTTCTTAGCAATAATTCTCAGCGGCTTGGTTTCACGGTGAAAGGCATCTTGCAGGTTCGAGCGGTTACAACAGCAGGTGATTCCTCAAATTCGTGGATTTTCACAGGTTCAAGAGATAACACAATAAAAGTTTGGCACGACACCGATATTCATATCGTTGAAGAGGCTTGTTTGGTGTGTTCTTCATTTCCACTGGAGAGGCATGGAACATTTCTCCACGGGTTCTCTTACACTCAGAGGGTTATTGCAAATGCAGGTTGGCCACTGTGACTATGTAGTATCTCTCGCTACTGTTCCATCCGGGAAATGTTCAGTGGTTCCTGGCTTAGCCTTGGTCTCGGGGAGCAGAGACAAAACTGTAAATGTATGGGACGTAGAGGAGCGAGCAGTAGTGCAGCAACTCCAGGGCCACAAGTACCAGGTGAATGCTGTCGGAGTTCTATCTAGTGGAGATGTAGTATCTGGTGGCTTAGACGGTGTTTTGAACATCTGGAAGGGTGGCAAAGCTGTCTACTCCATGCACGAGCACAAAGCAGCCATCCTTTGCTTACACGTGCTTAGTACAGGCGAAATACTGACAGGTACAGTGCTATTGCGCATTCAAACGACCTGAAGCTTCAATATGCGGCCCATTGCAAGTTCCACATGCAGGTTCTGGCGATATGACAGTGAAGGTTTGGTCCGGAAACACGGTAGAGAAGACCCTGAGCGGGCACACGGACTCAGTTCGAGCTCTTTGTGAAGCTCCGGGGATTGGATTTGTTTCGGGGTCTCACGACATGACACTTCGAGTATGGACGATAGGAGGGGATTGCCTAGCAACGCTTGTTGGTCATACCGCATTAGTCTATGCGTGTGCAGCGACCTCTTCTGTTCTAGCTTCAGGTATGCAGCTACTAGAGCCTGCAAAGCCCGTTTTCGGCTTTGTAAATAATGTGCTTGAGCCGCAGTGCGTGTTCAGGTTCCGAAGACAACACTGTGAGGCTATGGAATTTAAACGGTCAATGCACGCAAGTCATCTCGTTCCCCGGATGTGTCTGGAGCACCGCATTCCTACCGTCAGGAGATCTCGTTGCCGGTGTGTCAGACGCTAAGGCTTACGTTTTAACAAGCGACGAAGTGAAGCATGCGCCTGAGGCGGTACAGGAGGCATTCCAAGCCTCGGTTGCCGCGTTTAAGGCGGAATCTGCTCCAAAGAGAGACCAAGGTGCTGATACGGCGTGCAGTTGATTGCGCAGAGCAACAGAGGCTGTATTTCTTAGGCTTTGCCATGCGTTCAACCCTCCAATGTCGCCCGTTTCACCTGTTACTCTAGGCGTTTAGTGCAGGCGCGGTACCTGAGGACAAAATTAAGCCCGAGTCCGCCCTTCAGATCCCTGGCCAAAAAGACAATGAAACCATGTTTGTCCGTCAGAATGGCAAGCTAATGGCGTACGCGTGGGTGGCTAGCAGCGCGGAGTGGTCGGTTCTTGGCGAGGTGACTGCAGGCCCTGGAGACAATGTCAATGTTCCAAGAAAGGTGCAACAATTATCTTGATTTTCCAAGCAACGTAGGTACTACATAATTCCGCAACAGGCGGATCCACCCGGCGGTGTGCAGTGGTTTGAGGGCGCTGAGTGGGACTTCGTGTTCGACGTGGATGTCTCGGACGGCGCGCCGCCGCTCAAGCTGCCAATGAACCGTGGCGACGACCCCTACGACGTCGCCGAAAGGTTTCTAGAGAACAACTCCCTCCCTATGTCGTATCTGGAGCAAGTTGTGACGTTCATACACCAGAATACCGGCACCTCAGGTGTGCGACAATTTTAGGATCATTACAACTAACTCAGAACAGCTTTCTTTGCTGAGTACACAGGGATCGCTTGCTATCACCCAGGTTCTCGGCGATTGTAGAACAAAACAGCAGGCACATTGTGCAGAAGCCGCCCCTGGTCCAGTGTATGACCCGTTCACAGGATCTGGGGCATACCAGCCCCCACCAGCAAGCAGTGTGCCTACAGCACAAGTACCAGGCGTCCTGGACCCCTTCACAGGCGGGGGGGCATACATTCCAGACGACCCACGCCCCACTGCAGCCCCGCTTCCCCGTGGCTTGGTGTTTGCACCGCACACCGAGTACCAGGGCTTCGAGAACGTTCCCGACGCTTCCAAGGTCGCTGCGAAGATTCGTGAGCTTTCGGCATCTGTTGCAGCACCCAATGCGCTTTCAGAGGGCGAGCTTGTGGAGGGGGGGGCACTGGATGACATCCTTGTGGTGTGCACTCTCGCCAACTGGTACCCGTTTCTCTCATCAAAGTACCAAGCTGACCAGTCCGCTCTCCAGCTACTGGAGTACACATGAAAGTTCACGCTTTTAAGATCGTTCCTGGTGATAGTCGCTCATAGTCAGCCTGCATTCTTGCCAGTACCACATCCGCCATGGTGCCCTGTCGCATATCCCTAATTCAAGTTTTATAACTTGCCAGTTGTGTCGAATGATTCATGTGGAGCACTGTTGTACAAATTAAGTCTTACTCTAGCGGATTGTCAAGTCTGTGATTCAGGCCCAAGATGTGTGTCAACCTGAATTAGTGATACGTATGGCACCGTGCTGGATACTTGTGGCCTCCGGTATCACATAGCACTTAATACTTA
>JAULKQ010016893.1:0-10487 GCA_032356285.1 Smithsoniella earleae | reverse complement strand
TGGTTTGATGCCTGAAATGGCCTTAATCGCATCTGTAATTAAACGGTATATACAACAGACCATGGCACCGCATGCTCGCCACAATCACGTATCCCATCCGATATACTATTCGCGAACCTTCGATGAAGCTGCACCGTACCACGTGCTCTATAACCACTCAAGTCTCGGGAGATAGCATATCCGAAAAGTACGTCACTCGCGTGAGATGTGTGGAGTGGAACTGACGTGTGTCAACTCAGGCTGAATCTTGCAGGCGGCTGTAATACAGAGTGGGATATAGTGCTTGTAGCTAAATACTCTTTGTTTTGAATTTCACCTCAGCATGCTAGTTTCCCCTGCAGTTAGAAGTCAGTCTTTCCAAGTTGCAAGTAGAGCGTTCTCACGTCTACACGATAAGAGGAAGCTGGTAAGTATGTCAGCTTCGCGTACCTTGTACGTCAAGGGAGATCCTGTGGCAGGAGAACTGGGCGATTGCCCTTTCACTCACAGAGTGCTTCTAGCTTTAGAGTTGAAGGTATTAACTCTGGTTGCGCAAATACAAATTTTGACAAGACTTGAAAGTTGCGCTGGGTCTTCGGAATTCTTGAATGTGTTTATCACTCACAAGACACCACATGCAATAACTGCCCTGCAAAGTAAGACACATATCGCATATTTACTTTACCAGATTACTTATCGAAATGATAATTGGGGTGGATAATTTGAGCAGGGGCTCGAATACGACAAAATATTTGTGGACTTTGCCAGCAAGCCTGAAGACTTGTTCATTGACAACCCTGACGGCAAAGTTCCAGTTTTAATCGACGGGGAGAAGCGTATTCCAGATTCTGGTGCAATATGCGCCTATTTAGACGAAACCTACCCTGAGAAGGACCTAGGGTCTGCCGAGGTGCCAGGTGTAGCAGAAAAACTTTTCCCTGCTTTCGTGCAATTCCTGAAAGCTGCCGATGATGATAAAGACGAGAAGGAACAAGTTTTGATAGAACAGTTAAAGCAGCTAGACCAGCATCTCTCGGAGAATGGTCCGTTTATCAGCGGAGAAGAGCTTGGAGCTGCGGACGCTATGATGGTGTGTCACCCTAACATTCCGAAAGATGTTGCACCTGGACTTGCTCACTAGCCAATAAATAGGGAATAGCCTTGTTTGCTGTAATTTTGTGGTCCGTATGCTTGCATAGACAGCGAAACAGTGTATGCAATTCCCAGTGTTACAGTGTGACCCGATGGCAGTGGTGGCTTGACTGTGATGTAGGATGTACTTTTATCTATTTTTGTGTTCGGATATCGATGGCCCTCATGTTGAAGGAAAACCTCATTTTTATTCTCCAGTCAATGTCTGCTTGCTTATGCAGCTGCCCAGGCTATACCACTTATCCGTGGCACTTCCTCATTTTCGAGGTTGGCAGATGCCTGAAGTATTCTCTGCGGTTGCTAAGTATCTTGAGGACGCCAAGGAATCTAGTGCCTTCCAAGCAACATACTACTCTCCTGAGACAGTGATCAAGGGCTGGAGCGCACATTTGTCATGAACTCATTCATTTATCCAAGCTTGAGCTAAGTAAGGCACTGGCGCTAAACAACAAGACGGCATTTCCCGCTGGTATAATTGTGTTGGAACTGGAAAAGATTGCGATTAAGCCTGCCTTAACAGAACTCTGAATTTCTTTTTACATGTATGTTGAGCATGAGAATTGAACAAGAGGGTTGGGGGTTCTGAATATAGAGCAGCATAGATGAGCCTAGATTTTCAAACAATGGAATGCACCAAAACAATTCCAAGTGGTTACTTGAGCAACCTTTCCCCTCTCATGAAGACTAGGTGCACATTCCTCCTATATGATGCTCAACCAAAGACTTGCACTTCAAGCGCATCTGTACCTGGTTTGTCAAGGTAATGATGATGTAAGATTTATCATGGCCTTGTTTAGTTTAGTGGGAGTTGGCGACATCAACTCCTAGGTACGATTATATGTAGGGGAAATTTGTCAACGAAAGTGGTCGACATCGTGATGGTCAATTGGTTTGTCTGTTTCATTCCAAGTTCCAAAGCTCAAACGTATCACCACAAGCTAAATCACCTGTAACTCAAGTTTGTGCGAACATTTGTGCAGTACAGCTGGCCTCCTCTTTCTGCCAGTTGTCATTGGAAAGAACAGCCAAGTATCAATCTGGGAATTTGTACTTCATTTGTATCAACTTGTGCACCATGCTGTCACAGGTTGGTGCTGTTCAAAAACAATGTCAGTAAGTGTGTCTGGTAGTAGTCAGGAATCCACATCTGTGTAATAAATTTGCTGTTGCAAGGGGGTTCCAGGTTTTAGTTTGCCAGGGACACCCTTCCATTGAATGTTACACATGGCAAGTCTATGGGAATTGTGGCTTCTATTAGGTGTAAGTCCAGCAAATATGGCCACAGGGGTTGCATGACCCACCATGCTTGCCGGAAGCCAAAGCTTGCATCACAATCAAACCAGGTGTGTTTTGACTATCTGAAGGCCGGACTGGACACAGTACTGGAACGACAAGAACCACTAGAGTCTTTATTCCGGGATCCCTTTCAAGCATGCAGCCAGAAAAGGTAACATATGTGAGCAGAGGAGATGTTCTGTTGATGACATTCACTGGCATACTACATGCGGGTATGGTCTGCGGTACACCCAGCTTCTGTCATGGGAGAAGTGCAGCAAGCAAAAAACCAGATTATGTTGCAGAGAAGCAGAATGACATCAAGGGATGTATGTTTGAATACATAAACTAACTTAGCAGTTTATAAGGGAACTTGCAGGGTGCGGAAGTACCAGTAAGAACATAATCCAAGTAGCTTTTGTAAGGTTCCTCCACAAAGAGACTAGTGTACCTGTGATGAGAGGTGAATGGTACATGCTCCAACACTACTTTGGTTCAATTGCAAGAAGTACTGGGCATGGCTGCCAGGAAGGATCTTTTCTCCTCGTATGATCAACTAATACTAAAAATAATAGTAGGTCACTTGCCTGTGGTAGGATGCCAGCAATTACACTTGTAACTTGAGAGTGCACAGGAATGAAGGATAGAGGACAGATTCTGGATTGCTTCAATGTAGCACTTACTAAGAAAACTTTGCAAGGGCTACGTCTGTGCTATGCTAGCCTGGATCTTCCTCATTTCACCTGGGTTCTCTACTGTAATATCTGCCGTCACATGTGCTACTTGCGGTAAAGAGAAAATAAGTCGGGGACTTCGCTATACCCCAATTGGACTTCGTAAGACATCGTTTGCATATTCAAACATCTTGTAGATTGCGTGCAGCCTGCACACGGATGCGGTAGAAAGGCTCATTCACTCAAGCCTATCACGTTCCACCTTCAGAATCTGCTCCAATGTGGAGGATACGACATGTTTTCCCGTATGCGACACATGTGACGGGGGATATTACGTCTGAAAAGAGTATTCCCCTTGTCTTTCAACCCGTACATGTAACCCCTCGTATCTGCTTCCCCGTGTAACAACAGTTTCAAACTAGACGAGCAAGTGGGACCCCGGCACAACATTCCCGAATCACAAGGTCATTTTACAGGAAGAGGGTTTATGTGGGATTTACCAGTTCCACGCCAACAATGAGTTCACCTTTACTCCGTACCTAAGATGTAGGCTAAGAGGCTGCTAGTATACTTGATTTCGACAACCGCGGATTCAGAATCGTTTCTTTCTTGCTTCGGCGCAGGGATTCCGTTATGGGATTCCCTTGTGGGAATCCAACGGTGGAGTTTTGACATGGGAATAGATGCGTGTAATAATCATTCACATATTTCGACCTCCTTTGTCGCGCTCATGCTCCCCTTTCTTGTAACCAAAGGACAGCTTACTACATAAAATGGATTGCATGCAATTAGCTTTCAGGCTTACACAAGCAACCACATAATCGTATATTGTTGTGATTCTTTATGCCGAATCTTCGGAGCGTGGGTGAATATCTGGCCAAGGAAAAAATACCCGTTATCCCGGCAATAATCACGTGTCGGTACTACATAGACGTTACTTACCCCTGGTTGGAATATACATGAATACTATATATGGACTAGACTCAGGTTCCTTACAATGTCTCTTTAATGTGCACGTGCGTGTAGCGAAGCCCCTGAGGGTTGAGCGAACAGGAAGCCAGCGCAGTCGTCAAAGCAAAGCCTGAACTAGGCACTGGAACGAGTTGAAAACCTTCACTGTTTCCCGCGGCGCCTCAAGTGTACGCTGAGTTGTATTTCCAGTCATCTGGTTTGCAAGTTTGTTGCGCTGGGGTCTGATATCCAAAGGTGTTTGAATGCTATCGGGAGTGGGTTGCAATTCTTGTGCCACAAGCTCAACGCCCAACCTAGCAAAACTGTTGCGCTGAGCATTCACTCAAGAAAATAGTGTTCCTGCTCGTCAGAATTTCCGCACCGTTGTTAACACCAAGCACCGCTATTTTAAGGCCGAGAAGCTCGATGGTCTGGCCTTTCGATCCTAATTCTCTCACAATTTCACGGTAACGAAGTTAAGCAAGCGAAATTCTTGAGCACGTCACAAAATCCCCCGGGCCACTCCCACAGAGCTTGATATAACCGTTTCAGACATATCAAACATGTCGACAGATAGTGCATCCGCGTACAGCCCTTGTAACAGCTTGCTTAGCGGGTTTTCTAAGCAAAAATGATTGGTTGAAAATGAGAATGAGAATGCGCGCATTCTTTAGGAAGATAGGTTTTTGCACTCGGTCCGAGTCACTAATCATCAATATACCTAATCCTCTATTGTTTGGCTGGAGTACCGCTCATTGTCTAATTCAGTGGCAAACCTGACGGCAGTCAACATTTTTTTCAACGTTCGCTTGAGCATGATAACATTCCCACGGCGCTGAACTCCGTTTGCTGAAACGTAATCACGGGTCTGGTGTCTGATTCATCTTAGCCGACGTGCCTCGCACCAGTCTCGTAGCCGTATACTTGAATTCAACACTCTAAAATCGAACGTTGGCTCATGCTTAAGTTTTATCGCTCACTCTATAAAAAGCCAAGACAAGAGTTACTTGGCTTGGCACATGAAACCGGAAGACCAACCCGGTCGACACATGGCATAGAGTGAATTGAGCTACAGAGAGCCCGTTTCTTCTGCTATACACTCTAAAGCCACCATTTAAAACGAGTATCGGCGTAAATGAAGAGGAAATCAAAATGTTTTCTGAGCATACGTAACGATGATTCCCGTGGCAACGCTACCAGCGCTCTTGTAGAGCAATTCACGAGCACATAAAAGTTTGCAATAATTCAAATCCTGAATTCATGGGGTGTAAGTCACGAACGAAGTTGCGATAAGATACTGATGCAATGATAAGAAGTCACATCTCCACTTATTTACATGACTTGGCGCGCATGTTGGTGCTCCTAGAACAGTCCCGTCAAAACTCCACTCGCAGAAATCTCAACACTAAAAAGGAAGTATGGGGCGTCGAGACAACGTGTCTTTAAATAATTGGTTGGCAGTGGCGCGGTCTTGAAACACTCGTTACCAAGAAGGCATTGTACATGGTTTGCGGTGGCAACCGTTCAATTTAATCTACACATGTTTAGAACACATCATCTAGCCGTTTAGTTTCTTACAAAAGGATGCATCAAAGATCTCGGCACGATTTTTGAGATATCAATCTCTCATGTGGTGGACTATAACGAAATGCATATTTCCAGCACTTAATACGCTTTGTTGTTGACATTATTAGACCATGACTTCCGAGGGATTGTTTTTGAAACAAAGCACGCCGGGTACGAGCTGCTCTTAGCATTGCGTGACTTCAGTCAACTATACTCAGGTTCACATCGGAAGGATCCGTTATTTACAAAAGAAAATCAACTTGCGTAATTTGCGGAGTACAAACAGAGTTCTGGACTGATGGAGTGATGAAGAGGTGTCATTATCGGTGAAATACCTGTGACCCAGAAAGTCTCAGGTGCATACTCAATGCACGCAAGCCTTGATCTCGCTGAGATCAAGTGGCTTAGCAGTCGTTAATCATCGGGAAGTACTATTTTCGGCATATGCCAGTGTGTGCGAAGTGAGTGACCCGAAGACGCACACCATGGACAGCCGATTCGACACGCATGTGAATTTGCACGCGATCGTGAAGGTACAGATACACATGGTGTTTAATCATCGTGCACAGACTTTCTATAGTATGGACTCACTCTGCATTTTATCTATCATAGGGTCAATGCAGGTCAGCTTGCCTCATTGACGCTGAACACTTTGGGGCGCTTGTCAAACACACGCACTTTGCCCCAGAACATAGCATTCAAACCGCAGCTTACTCTCAATTTATCATTTTCAATACATAATTGACATCAGGCTTGCTTGGAAACCTCGAAGTTGCCCAACATCCGCAGCGCACGATATATCCCCCTCATTATGGACATCGTCAAGCATTTGATGGCAGAAGATATATATCAGTACAGAAAGTCCGTTTCTTTTTGACAGATTAAACTATTGCCGGTTCTGATTGGAGCAGGAAAATGCTCCTGTGGTGTCACAGGCTGAGCACCACAAAGCCCCCCCTCACCTTCCCCCTCCCTCCTGTGTTGTTGATGTTTTGGGTCAGAATATACTCTGTTTCTTGTACAACGTGACTTCCTTGTTGGGACTATTCTGTTGTTTCTGTGACTCTGCCTCACTGTGTTTCAATGCGAATTGATTCGTTCGACAGCACCATAGCTTGATATACTCGAAACAAGTAATTAGCGTTGTAAAAAATGAGGAATTGGGAGCAATGTTCAGCGACGGAAAGTTCAAGCTAGTGCATTCAGGGGCACGTGTGACAGTAATCCATCGCACTCTGGCAGCTACGTGATGAGTGTTGCCTTCCTTTCGCGGCTTTCAGATTTTATTAAGAAGATAATGAACATACATGACTGTACAGGATCGTTTTCGAATTTGCAGGTATGGTGCAAAGAAGGAGACTCAGTCACGAGACAGCACTAGGCACTACTTCCGCTGCAAGGTAGAGGATTGTCCTAGCAGGAAAATTATAGAGGTTAACAATCGTGACGGCTCGTACACTGTTGAAGTGCGTGGAGAGCACAATCACAAACCTGACGCCCCCGCATTTTCTGCTGTTCCAAGTAAACGTTCAAGTGAGGTGTGGTTAAAATTTTTATATGCTTGTTTTGGAAAATAATAATCGATAGCTGTACGGGTCATTGCATTACACCTCACAATATTTTCTCGTTTTTTCAACAGCAGAGGATAGTACGTTTTCCATCGTGACTTGTCGTACCAAGCCGGTAGTAGCTTCAGAGTATAATGAATCACGGGCAATACAACACTTCGGTGTAAACAAAAAGTGCTATTTGAATGTAAAATCTCAAGTAACTGTAGCTCTGTAGGAACATGAACGTTTGGTGACATCTGAGGAGCAAAGCTTAACCCGGAGCAAACGAGCTTCTGCTCAAAACGTATCACATGTGATTCGTCTTGTCAGATCTGCTTCCCAGCAAGTATCTAAATCAGAACACGCTTCTTCTCCACGAGACGTTACATCCCCGCGTTCGCTGTTGGACTCGAGCCACGGCGGCTCTCCGAGGGCACGTTCCTGCACTCCCTGCCACGATTTCTGTCGCAAATCATCAAAATTGACTCATAGCGAGATTTGTGCTGCGGTGAAGCGCGAGCCCAGTCCAGTTGTCCCTGCTGGCACTCCAGTCGACAGCGGAGCGTCTCCACAGCGTTCATTCACGCCAGCTGTTCCCAGATACGGTACTCCTGACCACCATTCGCTGACTCCGATGTCTGAACCTATTAGCATAGACCCATCCCGGATCGCTCATGGAGGGACCTCTCTTGCTACCGCAGCTGGTTCTCAATTGCCGGTTTCAGTTGCAGCAACTGGCGTGCCTACATCAACACAGATGACCGCATCGCTGACCCACTTCTCACACCCAGACGCACTGTTTCCAGCAGTGAAGCCCTTCCACAAAATTGAGCTCGAAGCAGGAAATGTTGTTCACGAAGTTCCTGACAACAATATTCGCTCACCAGATCAAGTGTGCCAGGCCACCGAATCCTCCCCAGTTGCGCCGTGCGTTACTGTCGGGGCACCAGAGCCGATTATAACACCTTCAAGAAATGCATGCTCACCTGATACTGCACCACCTACTCCCGCTAGTGCCGCTGGCACTTCGTGCTACCCAGGACACGAAGGCGTGCCTGTGAATGATCCGCGAGTTACTGTAAGGGAGTGGCGAAGTGACGAAGGAGTCTTGGGACTGCTATTCAACGGTACTGAAAAAGAGTACAGTGACGCCTACTGGTGAGCTCCCTGCATGAATGATTTCTGTCTGCACTTGCCCTCGTACAGGCCTCACAGCGTCAACTTTGTTGCAGCTGGAGGAAATATGGCAAAAAGTCCATTAAAGGACACCAGAATCCGCGTTTCTATTGGAGATGCACACACAAATCCTGCGACATCAAGCGCCATACACAGGCTACGGAAGACGGGTTCACAGAAATACGCTACTACGGTCGCCATTGCCATTCTCCACCACCTCACAAATCTTCCAGAGGACGTGCTCGTAATACGACTGCTCAGAACAACGCTCAAGGTGGGAGTTCAACCATCGCTGCACCCTCGTCTCCGCGAAGCGAAGTTGTTGCTGCTTCCTCTGGTGCAAGCCCTATTCCAGGACCGTTAGCTTGCGCTGGGGATGGAACGCTGGACAGTCCCAACGTAGGAGTGCGGTCACGGTTCATGCGAACTGCTCGACTTCGAGCGCCAGCAACCAGGATGCTTCTCCACTCAGACGATGAAGATGAACCTCCATGCCAGCGACAACGAACTGGCGGTCCTGGCGACACTGTTAACACGCACACTACTGGCGGCAACGTACCTGCTAACCTGTCCCGGTGCCCTCTGTACTTCCTAGCTTGTGTTGCTGCTAACCAGGCTCGCTAACTGAAGAAATAATGCCCCAGATTTGACAGCATGTTGGTATGTGAAAGCAGATTAAGAGATTACAGAATATCGGCCTGGGAGGATGCAAGCATGAGAGGATTTGTATTAGTGCAGTAAGTGTGTAACATTTTTCACCTTGTTACGCTGGCAGGCAGGCAGGCAGATGTGTACGAGGCAGGTTCTGGAGGGGTGTCTTGCTGCAGCTCGCAGTCAACAGCGATGCATGCTTTTTGTTCTTGGAGATACTGAGCCTGGATGAATGTGGAGAGGTTTTTGTCACGTGTTATTCCCCAGGCGAACTTTGAACGGGTGGCTGGCTTGGTTGATTGTTCTTGTTAGTCGATAAGCAAGATTCAGCACTTCACAGTTCTTGACATGGACGTGGCCAGGTCATGAAGAACTGTGGTTTCCTGTTCCAGTGCTGATTTGTAGGTGTCTAGTGTGGTGGTTCACAGAGGATTTGAGGCGAAGTTCAGTATGAAAGATAGTTGGCTTTCAATAATGCTGTATCATTTTCAGTAAATTAGACGATATATATACAGACATATACTGCGAAAACACCGTATTCTCCTGATTCAACATGATAGCGTAGCCAAGAATTATCTCGTATAATGTGAGCTGACGTGGTTGAGATATGTTCTCTCCACTGGATTGGATGGTGCTTCGGGACCGGTGGCTGGCATTAGGGTCCCCACTCCATGAACTTAAGGATTAGCTTGTTTTTAGATGTATAGTTACCATTTGCTTTATTTGATAAGGAGTTCCAGTGAGAGCCCGCGTCGAAGTATCTGCCGTTCGGCACTCAGAAAATTGTTTGTCTGTCGCATCAGTAAGAGTGTCCGACGAACCCTACGGTGTTATGTTTTTCATTTGCTTGGTTCTGACACTGCTCTAACAGCGAGTCATTTGAGCATCCTAAAGATAATCACGTCATTTGAACGGGTTTTTCGTGAAGTTGTATCACGAGGCATGTCGTTGTTCACGTATGATGGCACCAGATTACGACAGTTACAAAGTGCGATGGAGCTGAATTGCACAAGACATACTCGGAAGGTCTTATATCCGGCACTATAGCTATGTCACGTTCTTGTGTTTCTCGGGGATTTGAGCCTGAGGTGCTGCTTAGCTGCAAGACGGCTTCATTAGAAGGATATTCAACAAGTTTGGAAAGGTATGTTCGAAATATTCTCCATTACTACAAATATACCGAATTTTTTACTATGTAACATCCTTCAATCTTGTAGGGACGCCTGCGTCCCTGCAGCACCCTGTTTCCATTCACCGTGCGTGATATCTTCACCAAAGCCGTAGAACGGATGCTTTATTGTCATGAACTACCAGGTTGTCTTCATTCTGTACCTCATGATATGCCGCTGATAATTCGCTTCCCCCTCTTACAAATGTTATTTATGCAAATACTAGCATCATGCCAGAGCACAAGCAGTTGTCTTAACTGAAAGATTCTACTTCTTAATCACAAGAGGGGACTTGTGCTCTCTTTGGAACCCACCGCGTCCCGTTCGATGTAAATATAGAGAAA
>JAULKQ010016882.1:0-10490 GCA_032356285.1 Smithsoniella earleae | reverse complement strand
CATGGGTTCCAGCAAGGAGCTTCGTTTCCGTCGTGTGATTAACCTTGCTTCAAGTTTCGGTTGAGTCAACTGCATGCGCGCTGGTTCGATGCCTGAATTCGCTCTGATCGCATCTGTAAGTAAACGGTATTGTGGCTGAAAGCAATTCATGCAAGCACTTCTGGGCCGATGGTACAATGCGCAATTCGAGTCCGTGAGAACATTCGAGTCCGTGCCCGTAAGGGATATTTTCGTATATCTCTAGAATCAACATTGTGATTTGAAACGCATACACCGCCAGCTAAGTTAAGAATATTAATGTTGTGAAAGTGTTTGAGTTTTACGGTGCCTTAAGCGGCTCTTGTGAAGACCAGAACCTGGGGCCCGATTTCTCAAATCCGAACATTGCCAATTACGGCAAGTCAAAAGCACGGAACGATCCATGAGTTTTAGGACAGCTGGAATCACAGATATAAAGGTTTTCTCAAACTGTATTATTTTTTTCAAGCTTATAATCGAGCCATACTCGGGTGAGATCAGTTGCAGCGAGAGATCGGTGAAGTTGACACGTCGGGATCTTGTACCTCTGGAAACAGATTTCCCGTAGTCCAGGGAAAAAGTACCTTGCCGGCCTAAATAATTTCACTCAACGATATTTATTCCCAAAAGCAATGCTTTATCTTAAGAGGCACCAGACCGAAGAAAATTGACGTCATGGAGAGCTCTCCGAGTTTCGTGTACCTAGGGCCAGAGCTTGGTAGTTCGGGATGTACAGGGGAAGCGAGAACACAGGATCAAGTGAGCTAAACAAGGGTATCTCTGGCGCCCCCACCCTCCCTTGCGTGGGAATGATAGTCTTCACTCCCAGATAACGGGTTGACACGGAGTTCGTGTGACAGTGTTCAAAAGGTTCCACTGTCATCGCGCCCGCTTTTTTCATCATAGCAGCCAACTTCATTGCGCAGTTCATTTTTCTCGTGTTTCCTATATGGCTGTGTAGGTACACCTGAATCACACTTGATGGCGCTAAATCAAAATAGATGTCTGCATGGTATAATGTGGACTCATGTGTCGGTTATCGTATAGCTGTGTATTAAATCTGTTCTGGTGTTGCCCACTTCGTTCGATGCGCACCTTTGGGAACAACGGCTACGCGCAGAAGCACTGCATGTCTAAACAGTCAATATAACCTGATTGAAATACATAACGATGGTCCTTACACTGAATGTCACCGCGTATAGCATGCGCCCTATGGCGGGAAGATTTACGTGTTCCAAGTGCTAAGTTTGCCGCTGGTCGGTGTCATCACATAGTCGACCCCTTCGAGCTCGCGCCAACGCCACGGCAAGCCTGAAATCGTTCTTAGTTTTGTGCGTCCAATCAGGCGGGATGCTAGAGATCTAGCGCGACCAGAGGTGCATGTGGGGGCAGTCTAGCTTGGCTAAGCTCAGTCAAATCAGGTTCAACTACATCCCAGTCCCGCTATGCCACTTTCAATGGCAGGTTTCCTTTTGCAGACTCTTTGGAGGTTTATAGAGTGTCATTTGCATCCCGGAATGATCACAACGCTCAATACCCGCTTACAGGTAGAGAAGAAAGCCACTCAAACAGGTTCCGGAAGTGGTGAAAAGATTACACTGCACAAGTTGAGTATTTTAGACCGTAAACGTTTCATTCGCCATCTTCTTCCCAGGCTTCCCTGGCTCCTCGTGGCACAATCAGCGATATACCAGATCTGGGACGCCCAAACAAGCCACGACCTTCTGTTGAAGTACGCTTTCACGTCGTAAGGGAACCAGTCTGCTAGTTTGTTGCGATGTGTCCTTCTTTTGGCTACCGTGTGATCCTGTGCTACCTCGACTACGAGGGTGGTTCATAATCGCTAAATTATTGCGACCTACTTCTCTACGGTGCTGTGCTCGTACCTGCTGTTCTATGAAAGCCACTATATTGAATAGCCTACAGTTAACTGCCGTGTGGATATCGGCGCGCTCAGGCAATACCGCTCTTACTCACCCGGTGTTGAATGATGAATCACGACACCGAGAACCACTGTGTGTATGACATGATTAAGGTCAACGATCAATTAAATCCAGCACAGGTTGTCGCTTTTCTATTCGTCATGCCGGGTAGCCATACCGAAGGAAGAGCTCTTGAAGGGAGGGGAACCCAGTGCTACTTTTTGAGCTGTGTTATTGTTTTCCTCGTGCGCTTCCTTAGTTTGGTGCTCATTGAGAGGTATTCATATGACAGATTTGAGCTCTGTATTGGATGGTAGCTAGAATGAGGATTTCCAAGGGACGTAGGTGTAACCATCGCTAGATGGTCATTGTTAACTACAAAACGTATTGAATGTACATGGCACAAGTTGCACTGGCCACTTCTGTGCAGTTGTCTTGCTGGTACAAAACCATTCAACTGTGAGTGTACAGATTACTTGCATCCTGAAGTGTAGAACAATGCGACTGCTGTTAGAACATCTGCCCATTGCCTTTGTCAGTTCTGTTGAATATCAAGGCAACCAAGATGCTGTGCTTGCATTGAGGTGAGCCATCAGCAGGATCAGTGCTGCCATGCAGGGTAGATGCCATCGGCACATCATTATGTTACGTTTACAAGCCACATGTTTGAACTCGATTGAGAAAGTAGAAAGAATACCTTGATAATTACTTCCTGCACAATTTAAGTGTACTGAAGGACATGGCATTATGCTGCAGACCTGGGTAATGTTCATGTCAAATCTTTCAGAACTTCCTGTATTCATTAGAACCGTATGCTGGCTACGCAACTAGTTCCAACTGTATATTGTTCTAAGTACTTAAACTTTCAAGATGATTACAATTTGGAGCAACCAATACTCAGGCCACAACCAGTAATATCCCTGATCTGAGATATTTGACGATGTTGTGTATTTGAAACGGAAGAGTTGTGTTTGGAGACCCTGCAGACTGATCCGCTGCTGGATAGTTTTATTTTGACATTCTTGTATTGAGCAAGGACTTTGGCTTGATTCAGGGTCCTGAGGCACAGCACCCTGCATCCTGTAGCTACTTGTACACGAGAAATCGCGACTATGTCGAGAAAGACTTCAACTCGCTGAAAAAAACACTGCAGGATAAAGACTCAAACGTGAAGAATGAATCACGGTTCAGTTGTGAATGCTTTCTGTAATCATATGCGCTAAATTTCAACAGCTGTGTCCCTGACCATAGAGCTTCCTCCGTCCCTTGAAGGATGTTGAGTAAGTTTAGTAGGGCTTGTGTGACTGACTGTTCAAGCCAAGACCATGGTCCACAACTGTCCATGTATATATCAGAGTCACAGGAATATTAAGATCAGTCAGTTGGGATTGAATTGACCCAATGATAGAGTAAGTACGGCCAGATAAATTGAGCTTCATAGAGTGAACGGCATTGCCGATGGCATTGGGGAGATGGCGTTGGAGAGTTTCTTGTGGGCAGATTTTGGGGTTCATCCCCATGCATAGCATACCATAGTATTGCGCTTATTTTCTAGGACTCAGGGAGTGTGGTAGTAGAATAATCTAACCAGATCTGTTGTGAATGTAGTTGTGTCGCACAGTTCATCAAGTGCACTGTATCCGTGAATCATAACTTCGTTTCCTGCTGTGTTGTTGATTGTCTTGCATAAGGAACAAGAAGACTGTTTATCGCTGTTGTTTTCAGCTTGGGGTTAGGGGTGGCGGTATGCATCAGCACACTTGGTAGAAAGGAGCAACCAAACATTCACAACTGAATGAGGGCAGGTTTTTTTTTATCTGGATTTCGTCAGCATAGAAGTGGACAGGGTAGCCAAGTCACAGCAGCATTCATTGGTATGGTATGTGCTTCGATGAACATTTGGCAGTGGTGCAGAAGGTGGGCATGGCCTGTGTACGAGCATGCAGGTGCCAGTTTTTGCATTATACTTGATCCAATCAGTTACTCTGTAGGTATTGCAACAGATATGTTGGGAGCTGAAGATGAAGGGGACTTTATGACCCAGCAGTTTCTTAGATTTGATCTTGTCTTGAAAGCGGTACAAGAATAACATGAAGTATGTGCTGATAATTGAATGGAGCTTGAGGTGTAGTACACTTGCTATTTGCTGTGATATCGTAGATCCAAATGGAGTAACTTAAGTGGTAGTTCTTTCAGCAGCTGAATGGGTGGGGTGACAAATTCATGGAAGGGTAGGGTGAGGGAAAGAGAACTTAACGAGGTACTGAGTCTGCCACTTCCAGTTTTGGGTATGAGCTGGCAGGATGCATGTGCTCCTTTATTTATGGGTGGAGTACACTGAGTGCGAGGGGCTTGGTTTTGGCCGCAATAGAAAGGCTGTAGGTGTGTGTGATTGGCTAGGTTCATGGCCTTTGGTTGAGATTAAGGAGGGCAGCATTTCCAGCCAGCTGTGGCAACCAACTGGAAGTGTGCAGCAAACTTAATGCAGTGCACATCTGGGTTTCAGTACAGTGTGTGTATTGACAAGTAATAAAAGAGTCCTGATGAATGTGATATTCACAGGTTGAACATTTGAGGAGGAGCTGTCTATCGTCTAGCAGGCAGGAATAATCAGAGGTTAGATGTAGGATAATTTGAGTTGAATTTTTGCTGAGTTTTGTCATGTGGAGAAGGAGGGATTGAGGGCACTTGTAAGGCACTGGTTGTTCCTGGACGTTGAGTGAACTGTGTGCTCGTACTTGAACTGATGTGTGTCTGTATATGTAGTGAGTTGAACAAGGGAGGGCTGCCGTTGCTGTATGAGATTTTGCTGGCGTCGTCGTCTTTGGAGTTGGTAGCAGCTCTGAGGGTACGCTTATTTTGACGTGATGGTCGCTTGTAGCCATGGACGAAAACCAGTGCTCATATCTGAGATGCTTGCAGGTTGTCAAAGAGTCAGTATCGCAGAGCCGGCCGGTAATGTTCTACTGCAAAGCGGGCAAGGACCGCACGGGGATGCTTGCAATGCTCATCCTGTCTGTGGCAGGTGCTACAGATGAGCAAATCATAGCTGATTATCACTTGTACGCCTCTGCCAGCCATGGTGTGTGAGCCTTTGTCTTGTGATTGTTCAGAAGCCACCCAAGCACCGAATCGCAAACCCCTCGTCCCGCGCAGGTCTGAGCAGCATGGTCACGTTGCACTAGGAAATTTGGCTGCCAAAGAGGAATTGAAGAAGCTGGATCGAGATACCTTTGCAAAAGCACCACGCGAGGTTATGGAGAACACTCTGAAGTCCATCAGGTGTGTTCAAAGTGTTTGGCGCACCATCTATACACAGTTCCATGTATCGCGGGCGAAATGTGGGCGAAAAATGTACTTGGTGTGAGAGCAAGCATGTGTGCAGGAGTGCCCATGGATCGATAAGTTCGTATCTTGTATATCATGGGTTCTCGAAACGGGAGCAGGAGGAGATGCGCAGATTATTAACACCTTCAAAGTGACTAACACTGAGTCGGATGTAGTTCAATGTTTAGCAAGCAAAGTAGGACGTTGTGGATGATATGCTTCAAAGGTTGCTGCTATGAATTATGCTTCAATTTACACATCAGTGCCTCATCCCTGATGTGAAGTGGATGTTATGGAGTATGGATAATAACATAATGCAAACACTTGAACCTGGCGGGGTTTTTTCAAGACGTAGTGTAGTGTGTACCTGTAAGCGACAAGGTTCTTATTACTTAATGTACATGACATGAGTGTTCGTAGATCAACCAATGTAAAATGAATATATATTCACTGATACAGCACAAAAATCATCGTGTGGATACTGCGAAGATCAGTCTGCGGAAATAGTCAACAGGGAATAATTGTCATAGCAATACTCTATAGATGTGGATCACTGGAGGCGAATCACCGAGGGAAGTTGGGATGGAAGTAATACTCAGTTTGCGCAGATAATTAGGTAGCATGTAAAAACATATCCTCCGACAAATTTTCAGTATCTCATTTTGATAA
This sequence comes from Smithsoniella earleae, assembly GCA_032356285.1. Classification (NCBI taxonomy): domain Eukaryota; kingdom Viridiplantae; phylum Chlorophyta; class Ulvophyceae; genus Smithsoniella; species Smithsoniella earleae. Next base: position 4,554 of record JAULKQ010016882.1, on the reverse strand, counting down.
TCTCTTCAAACGCTTGCTTGCATATTGATGAAATCAACTAGCACAAGCTCTAACCAACCATGTAGGTGATATGTTGACGTGAAGAGTGTCACGTACGCTATCTGCGTTCAATAAGAAGAGCTTCTCTTGAGTGACTGATACCCAGTGATGCCAAAGTCGCATCATCATCCATGAGCATCGTCCTTGGGTACGCCTTTCGGATGCAGTGCTGAGACATATCGCAACCGTGGTCTTCAAGCCAGCCGCGAACCGTCCCGATTGTAGTGTCTGTCGTAAAAGGTTTAACCAGCCGTAGATTGTTAGGAAGCTTAACGCACAGCTCCACAGTACCAGCATCACTTACTGCAAGAAGCAGCAAAGTGGATCGTATTTTGGTTCGGATTTGGAACTGGCATTTTTGCCTACAGCAAAGCCAGGTATCAGCATCTCTCCAGACTGCTACCAATCAGCAGCCAGAAACTAGCAGTACACAACCACATTATACTGCATACCTGACTTGACATTTTTATCAGCCTTGCGCGAGTCTCTTGTCGGGTGAGAAACTGGCGGCTGCTCACTTTCTAGTGGCCTGCTTGACGGCGCAGCGCCCTGCTTTGCAGAGCTCTGATGAGCACCCAACCCAGAGTTTCCAGCCTCGTGCAAAACATTCTCGTAGTCAATAGCCACTGATTCCTGCACAAGCGACCCCAAGCTAGTATCGGGTGGATTGCATGTCACCACGGCGCATGATTTCACGCAGACATTAGTGACACACTGCTACACTGTGTACAAGTCGTTCATTTCACACACAGCTGTACTGCATGCACGAAGCCCTTGTCTACAAGGCAGCGGAATGTGGTGTTCATCTAGCCTCTGCAACAAGCTGCCTTCACTACTTTATTAGTCATTATTTGCACCCACTTGTTGCATCAGCTATTGCTTTTTCTCTGCAGTAATCGAACATCTAGTAGCTACACATACTCGTACTCTCGCAGCTGTTTCGCAGTAGATTTCTCACCAACTAAACCGGAACCACTGCACTAAGAAATTAAATCAACACCTTCAGCACTCATAACACAAAGCACCGTTTGAGAGTGCATCTCGAAGCCATTTTGATATACTCGCAAGCTTCTGTCTTGGTCTATGTAAACACTGAGCAACCCAGGACAGTGCATATACTGCACTCCTGAGTAGACCCCACACACAAAAGAAAAACTTCCTGTCACTTTTACGACCCGTGAGCAGCTTCTTAATATATTATTAGATACGGACTGGTAATGTGAGAAAGACCAAGCACATCATTGCATCTGAGATACCGAGGGTAGATATTAATCTGCATGAGTGGTTACCAGGGGCCCGGGCTGTGGGTCGGGTATGTGTCGGCTCCCTCATAAATTTGCACTCTATTACCTAAAATACCAGGCGCATTATTATTCTGATTTGAACACGAAAGCTCTAGACACCCTTCTAAGTTCATCCAACCGGCGAATCATGGAGCAAATGCAAGCATGCGAAGCTCAGCGTCCTGATTTTGCTGAACAATTCAAGGTCGAGCATACGTGTGCTGATGGTGGAGCGGGCTGCGATGAGGCAGCAGGAGAGGGGGTCTTGCGTGCCAGAAGACTCTCTCTAATCGCAAGCTCTAGCTGCTCGCTCTCTGATAACTCACCAGCTTGCTGAGGGATGTGGATAGTGCCTGAGGGCGCCTGGAGAGATATTGTCCCTCCTGAGGCTTGCGCCTTTGCTATCACATCCTCTACAAGCACTGAACCAGCAGCCTTCCGCTTCGAAGCGCCAGAAGCTGCATGCACTTGCTTCGCCTGAAACACAGGTGGAACCCAGTCAGTGTTATAAATCAGACTGACAGATAAGTAGGCATGCATGGTGAGCTGGCGACCACGCCCAGGGAGGGGACCCGAGCAAGAATTTGGGTTACCTACTTCAACTTAAATACTGTAAGAATACTCTAAAATACGTGGTCACCATAGCAACACCCGAACAGCAGAAGACCGTTAGGAATCCGATCTGTGCTAAACCCCACTGGCACTCCTGAATAAACAACTAGGAGGCGACTCAAGCCGGACTTAGACACAGAGAGGCACAGCCTATTGCCAGGCCCCTGGCAGCCACTCATGCAGAGTCTTGTGATCTGCCCTCGATTTCTAGTACTTGGGTCGTATGTTGGGGATATAAGGATATGAAGATGCCAAGTTTCTGAGGACAGATCCTCGGGATCTGCATGGGTGGTTCCCAGGGAGCCTGACTGCGGGTCGGAGGGACTGACCTCCCTTGCGAGTCCCTCAGACTCATAAGGGAGCCCTGTGGTACACAGATACAGATACACACAGACTCCTGAAGTCTTGTGCTATCTTGGATTACCCTGGTGTTCCCAAGTATCAGTTATTCAGCAATTTCGCTAGCTGCCAAAGCTCTACACCCAGCGGTTAAACACTATTACCCAGAGATGGTGGCCAAGAATTCGGACGTTCTTTCAAGCCTGCGAAGAGCAAGCGGCCATGGACCGCTTGCAGTATATATATTTACACATGCACTGTACGGGAAGTTCTGTAAGTCCTTGTCCTGTTCTTCGAGTCTACTGCTACTTACTTACAATCGCTGCTATGCCACATGTTATTGTACTAGTTGCACCATCACCCACGGATTGCAGGAGACATGCAGTCTGTGCCTGCCTGAACAGATACTTTTACAACCACAGGTTCGAAAAGTGCAAGTCGAAAGCTTTAAGAGCTGAATAACTGATACTTGGGAACACCAGGGTAATCCAAGATAGCAGAAGACTTCAGGAGTCCCTGTCTATCCCCGTGGCACTATGAGTCTGAGAGACTCACAAGGGAGGTGACATACTCCGACCCATGGCCAGGCCTAGCCACCATTACGGCGGCTAGACCCCCTGGTGGCCACTCATGCAGATCACGGAGATCTGCCCTCGATATCTTAACATCCATCCGTAAACTTATCTAGAAGCGCACTATGAGTACTCCCATGCCCTTGTTACTAAATGTATTGATAAGTACTCGTTTATCTTACCCGAAGAATCCTCGCATCTTCACAGCCTCATTATAACTAAGTGAGAAATACTCTGTTTTTTCTTCGTTATTGTGAATCACCGCACAAGCAAAGCACGAGCTATCCTCGGGACAAAGTGCGCTATATAAAGACGCCGCAATTGCAAAAAAAAAGCATTTCCGGGAGAACGAGTGATGCATAAAGGACTCAGCATCGCCCGAGGTGCTGTCGTCAAATCTCGTCAGCACTTGAACTTTGTATCCGGTTTTTACTCTTGGCCATTGCAGCCCGAAAATGGGCTGGGACAGAGGCGATTGTTGTGCCAATCAAAGGCATGCATGAGGAGCATTCTCAGCCACAGTACTGTGCAATAATAAGTGGAAATTTTGGCCTCAGAAACCACGGGACAGGGCACAATGCAACTTTGCAATTGATCAGGTGTTCACATCAAGCAATACCGCCAGTGTCACAACTCTGTGGCACCTGAAATACTCAGGAGTGTATCAAACATGCTCCTGGGTTGAGTGGCCACCAGTGGGATTGTGTCCTGGTGCATTCGTGCATCCCGGAGAGCCTTGTGAGGTATCAGGGGTGTGAACCAGTGACTAGCGTGTGTGGGGTTGGAGCAAGAGATCCTAGCTGCTCAACCAGGACTCAGTACTTTGGATCATTACCAAAGAGCACCGCGGATAGGATTTACCATGGAGAATGCAGAAAGCCCTTCTAGGCACGAGAGCAAATTTTTTCCTTTTACTTGTTGGTGCATATATCATTATCATCATCCAGCCAGCTTCAATTTTGGGTCGGAACTTGAGGCAGAAGCTGTGATTGAAGAAAGTGCCCAAGGCCGACTTTACGGCTTAAATGACGTTCATAAGTAATTATAAAGTGCGATGAGATAGCACGAGTGTTTACCAGGAGCCTAGCCCACAAGCCGCCCAAGGCCTCCTCGCTCAGAGGCTTCATGAGCACTGGTGTAGCAGGCACGTCGTTTTGATTGTGCCCTATCTGAGCCTTTTTACAAGCCTGTAGCGCACCACGCATCTTTCACAGCCTGAAAAGTACTGCCTGTGTACAACGGGCCCATCTTTCACAGCATTAAATGACCTATGGTGCTGGGGATTTACTTATTGCTGCCACTGAATTACCGCATCTAGAGAGCTCTTTATAGCCCCAGCGTATGTAACAAAGAGGGTATGGCGCCACTGTAGCCAGAATATCCAAAGACTACCAGCCCCTTCAGTCCCCGACTATTCCCTGTAACACTCTTGTAACCCGGAGCAGACTCTGACCCGGATCTATGGCTGTCCGAATCTAGACCAGGCATACTGCCAGTCTCCTGGTATTCACTGAAGCGGAGATCCTGTATCTTCAAGTCTGGGTCATGCAAATTCACTATACTGTACGATATACAAACCTTTGCCGAAAACACATAATGCCAGGTTTTGGCGGCGGCATCGTCACACATAACGAAGAGCACCTCTGGTCCCTCACCATTGTTTGGGCAACAAACTGAGGAACACGTCGTGGCATGACTGTGTTCGCGAG
>JAULKQ010016871.1:0-10491 GCA_032356285.1 Smithsoniella earleae | reverse complement strand
GCAAACGCACAACTCGTTGTGGCTTCCGTGCACACAATATTACACTGTGTGCACCATTTCTTTTGCCACGTGCACCTAATCATTGAACCTGTGCATACATGACAGCTTTGAACCTACACGACTTGCTTAACAACTAACAGTTGAGGCCCTGGGAGCCACTTATACAGAAACATCGATCTACTCTCCATTCCAGCGTGACATGTGCTACATACTGTGCACCAATACATTCATGGAGAGGCACAAGTGTATTGAAACAGCGGTGGATAAGTATACGGATAGATGCCGAGATATCAAGGGCAGATCCTAGTGATCTGCATGTGTGGTCACCAGGGGGCCTAGGTGGCCAATATTGGCTAGGGCTGGCTGTGGGTCGGAGCGAGTTGGCTCCCTTATGAGTCACACAGACTCATAGAGGGAGTGCCATGGGGATGGACACAGACTCTTGCAGTCTTCTGCTAACTTGGGCTACCCTGGTAGTCCCAAGTATCAGTTGTTCAGCCATTTCGCTAGCTGCCAAAGCTTTACACCCAGTGGTTCATGCTACAACCCGCAATAGCTTCTCACTAAATTATCCAATACAGATTGGTTATGTGAGAAAGACCAAGCATATCATTAAACCTGATCGGGTATGCGTCGGCTCCCTGATAAGGGAGTGGTGAGCACAGATACAAGGGGACTGGGAGTTTTCTACTATCTGGGATTTACTGTGGTAACCACTGATTTTTTATTACTGTATGTGCTCTGGCAGTGGGAAATGAGCCCAGGTCTCTCCGCGAGTAGCTGTTTAAAACAGCCTGCTATTCGTGTTTTGGTCTCCTTCCACACTGACTGGCACGCACCTTTTTGCATGGAATGAAGAGAATAGGGCATTCAAACTCTGCATCTGGCTGATGATCTTGGATCACTGCTGCTCGATTGAGGTCGGAAATATCAACACCAGTGGCAGAGCTGACAGCATGCAGAATGCGAGCCACTTCGAAGTCACTGCATTCCTGCTGCCGCCGAATCGCTTCTTGCTGCAACCACTCCTGCCGCTCATTTGCAAGCTGGGCTGCAAGCTCACGCGCAACGCGCTCGTCCTACAAGAAGCTGCAGCAACGTCAAAGCAGAGCAATCCTCACCACCCCTTTGAATCACTCCCACATGAGATACTCTTCCCAATTGTCACAAGTCAATTCCCAGTCAACATAAGACTAGCAGTCCCTGAACATCCACATGGCCCTCCCTTAAGAGAGAGCCTGCTCTAACTTGATCTGTTCATGTACCTAGCCCAGAAACAAGTCTAACAAGACATTCTTCCAGACAGTGTTACTTCACATCCTTGATGTTTCGGACTCAGTGGTCCAGTTATAGCAGCACTCTCTGTGCCTGTTAAATGAGGGAAGGCCTGCGGACTCCATGCACTTCCTCGTTTGGCAGGAAACTGTCATGACTCCATACTAAGACTGAGAGCTATCCAAGACACTAGGCCTACATTGATACAGTCAGGCCCTACTAATAAAGCCGCAATAATTGAAACCCCCAATCATCGTAACTTTCCACATCCCGGGGCCTCCCCAGTGATCGAAAGTTCTTGAGCATTCTCTGTCACAGAACTGGGTGCTAACAACGTGATGCACATGTGTGATATGCTTGACACAGTTCCTAGGGCTGTGAGCTGAGGCCTAAAGAAGGCAATCAAATGCGTGACAGCATCGCGCAGAGAGAATGATCAAGATATTTCAGCTAGACTTGACTGCAAGAAGCAGTAGACACCCAGTTTCTCGCACCACACTTCGAATTTGGATGCTCCTTCTTGCACTTGTAACACAGTGGGCCTGGAGTACACAAAAAGAGCGGGATTTCTAACGTTTTGCTATCCAGTCGAAACAGAGCTACAAGTAAGGCAAGAATTTGAGGTCACTTTGGGAACTGTAACACAGAAAAGCTGTTTCCAAGATTCGTACAGCACCGGACTCTGATGCTTCTTGTACACTGGGGGAAATGTAGTCAGTAGAATAGGCCAAATTTTCACCCACATAAGTTATTCAAATATGACACAATTTGTACAGGCTAGCCTTCAGTATTCAAGAAAGCGCAGAGCATGTGCACATGTTACTCCACAGATCTAGAGGAAGCGTGGTGTTTTGCTACAGACAATACTATTATAAGTAGCAAGCATATTCTACGTGAAGCTCCTGTCTTTTCCATTTCAGTACGTCCACAAGGTGCTGAAACACCATCAAGTTGAGGCCCGCTTTCAACTCACAACGAGCAACAGTGCAGCGTCAAAAAGTTCATCAATCCAGGACAAGTTACACGCTTGAACTCGAAAGATTCAACTGAATAAAAGACGACAGACACGAAAATTGCTGATAGGTAAAGCATGCCCTGTATACCAGGGGGTGCTTCAATTAGGATTGCCATGGTCTGTGATCATGAACAGTGTATTAGGAGTTAAAATTACCTTCTGATGTACTCCGGGCATTGGAACAATCTAAAAGCACCAGTTCTCTTGGTTTTTGTTGTAGATGGCTGGTGCAATTTACAGCACGAATTGTAAATGGCTAAGGGGCTGATCGAAAACCCTGGTGATCAAAAGCTTTTAGGTCCCACCAACTTTTGTTCATCAGGGCCTGACTGTATATGAAACAAGGCAAATGCGACAGGCTATCCCAAAGGAAGCAGGACAGTTCGCCAAAATGGGTGGAAGGCGTGGATGTCTTAAAGTATTTAAGCTTAACAATCCACAATTTTACTGGCAACCTCTCTTGAGAGTATGTGTAGATCGCACTTCTGAGTACCAGGCGATGATCTAGCTATGTATCAAGCTTTCCAATAGACACTAAGTGAGCTTCTTTGTTTTCAGTACTCGCTTCGCGTGGTGTGTGCATTTTACCTGCTCTGTGTGCATTGCAAACGACCGCCACGCGAAGTTAACATTACTCCTGTATTGATGACATTTTCTGCCACAACACACGATTGAAGCACACTGAAACCATTGCTGAGCATCCAAACTCCAGCGAACAAGGTACCGAGTGCAAAAATCTCTCAATCATGAAGCTGGGAAACCAAAGACACTGTGTCATAAGGCTGTGCTGTTGTATTCATTCCTGTGTGCCATTCTGAATATTTGAATATGCCACATTTCACGCACACCTTGAATGTGATCAAAACATAGTGTCATCAAGATGTGCACACGCATACGCCTTGAGACAAAATGCCAGACACAGCGCAATACAAGCGATCATGACACAAAATTAAGTCCGAGCAAAAATTCATTCAGAGCACCTTTTTTGACTATAGCTTTTGCAACAGGAAGCTAGAGTTTACATCTTCTTGACATGTCATGCTGGCAACAGTCGTGAGTGCATGAGAAGTGAGTGTAGCCACTTACCTTGCATCCACTCCCACACATGCATCCCTGTAGTGTTCCAAGATCTACGCATGCAGTACAGCATCGTCTTGTGATTTCAACTCATCATTTATTGATGTTCCGGTTCCTAATTATCACCCGCTGTCAAGCCTGTTCTCTTGAGTAATTGTCTTGAGCTTGGCTGCGATGCACATTTATGGAACAGCAGAATAATGTTTCATTATTTTTGAAGAGACATTTTTTTCTTTGTTCAACTTCAGCAAGAGCTCACTTCGATGCTTAACCAAGTCACTTCGAGTATATGTGTTAGCAATTGAATAGCCTTCACACGTGCTTCCAATCCAGGCCTCTATAATCAAATTATCTGCTCTACTTCAGGAGATGCAACTCAAGTAACAATACCACATAGCAACAATCATACAATTTGTACTGCAGCAGCGACTGAACTTAGCATGTGTGTTCCATGTATTTAGACTTGACTTTCCAGTCCATCTTCCAGTTTCGGCCCTTCCAGAAAGAGTTTGAAGTAGTTCATACGAAAAGAACAAAGTATCAAACTCCGGTGGTGTGCTTTGATGGTTATTGGCAGGAATTACGAACCGTGCAACACTGCCTTGTATCTGAGAGACTCTTACTCTTAAATATTAATATTAATAAGTCTTGCTTTCCATTGAAAACCTCCCGATGGATGCTAGAACACAGAGGTGCTTGAACCTGTTGGGTTACATCTCTTAGAACAGCTCACATCTGAAATTTGCTGTGCATGTGATGACCTCATTTTGTTATGAAATGCTTTTGAGTTAACACTGGAAAATGGGGTTTGCAGAATACTTCACCAATGCAGCGGAATAGTTAACCCCAGCTAAACATTGGCTGAGACTCTACTACTCCATGGCCACAGCAGGAAACTGGGAGGTTGCTCGCCTTCATGCTCAACTCTTTCGTAAAACACGCAGGCATGGAATACAAACCCATAGAATACTCACCCTGAATCCCAGGATCTAGTACCAGAGAGGCAAAAAAGGCAACCCTACGCATGTGTCTGACCAATAGGCAAGAGTTTGCTCCCTTGCAACTGATAGATAGCCAGGGGTTACATCACCACATCTACTCTCTGCATGGATGAGATCATTTACGATAACTTGTGTGTTGGTCTACAGCCCAGGCCTAGCCCATTGGTGAGGCCAACTGCAGCGACTGATGCAAACACGACCCTTTCATCTTTCTACCTATATGCCAGTATTGGGCAGTTCTCTGTGTTGCTAGCTTTTTGGTATACAAATTTGTGCAATGAAAAAGCCAAGCACCTTGTCAGTGAACCTTGAGCAAGCTATAAGTAATTTTTAAGTATCCAGCATGTGAACTTCTGAAGGCTTACAAAAGTGGTCCAAAACACGCCCTACTTGACCCATTGGTACACTGCAGGGGCCTATCAAATTTGCTGCCACAAGCATACAGGTTCTGACGATCCCAGTGAAAAAGCAGAGCCAGAAGGATGTTATCATTTCAACACTGCAACATAAACACCAACACTGCACTCGGAGATGACTGCTAGGCTACATACAAGGGTGACAACATGGCTTGAGTTGATACGTATGTTAGTAACTAGCATGTAAAATTTCCAATCTGAAATATCCAAGTTGCAGCATCTGTTATGTACATGTAAAGTGCCAGTCTTCATGAGCGTAATCATACAGGAACTGTGTTTTCCATACTTGCAGAGAGATTCATCTGACAGCTGACCCAGCAACAATGAAGTTAAGGAGAAAAGATGGAAAGTACACCGGTTTGATGCTTATTCGGGAAGTTACTCCAACTAGCCGCTGAAACGTGCTCAGCATCGCAAGTAACGTGTTAGATTATAAATGCGCTGATCAAAGCGGCTCTTGCAATCGCCGAATGTGCTCAGCAGAGCCTCAATCGCACGTATTCGTTACAGCTGGACAGAAAGTCCAACAAGAACACTGCGGAACATCGACACCAGGTCTGAAGCTGAGCAGAATACTATGTCATATGAGAATAACAATCGGGCTATTGAAATTAAATTGCCGGAGTTGCCCCAGCACCACAAGCAACGACGAATAAAATTCTGCCATTCGGAAGACACAGATCTGAAAAGTTACCCATATGTAATCAACTACTGCTTCGGGAAACAACTGAAGTCCAGGTTTACGCCGTCCTCTTGAACCTGGGCGCGAATAATGTTACTGTCAACAACGTCGGATCTCGGGTCTTACCTCCAGCATTCGAGCTTGCCCTTCATCTCTTGCAGCCAGTGCATCCCATTCGCAGGCATCGCCTTCCGGGATTGGACCTAAGACGTTATCATTCAACCGAGAACCGTTGGAGGGCTCTAAATTGGGTCCATGCCGTTCCGGCGAGGTGCTATCGCTGATATCCGGCTGGTTATGATTGAGAAAATTCTCACCTGAAGGGTCTGATTCGGACGATGAATCAACAAATATTACACCATCAGATGAAGGCGAAAGAATGGGAGCGCCAAAAGGATGCGAGTGGGGGGGTTTTGACAGGTCAATCACGTCATGATTTGGACTAGTGTGGCCCACAATCACAACGTCTTGATCCCGAACATTAGTGCACCTCATCATCTAAGACTCTGCTCAGAGATGGGGATTCTCGATGGTTGAAATGAAGCTGGCGAGACAACAGTACTAATTACGAATACACGCAAAAACAGGGAGCACCTGAAAGTTCATTCTCTTGGAATGCGCGAGCTATTAGAGCATCTTCACTGATTTGCTTCTCGACTAAGCTCCTCTCTAACACTAACTGTTCCTGAAGCTGCTCAGCAAGCAGAGCGCTTGCGAGATCTTGGTCACCGAAACTGCATGTTGCATGCACGGAATGGGTCAAGTTTCTGCCTCTTTGTACAGTTACTCCTTTGCTACCAGCACGCAGCGCAAGGGGGACATTTATGGAGCGTCTGTTGTGAATCACTAATCACATGCATTTGGCTCGTTATCCGCTTTCAACAGATCGACCCTTCACGAACAGCCCTCACGCCTGATTCAGGAGAGTGATAGACAAATAAGGCCGTCATAAACTGTAAGATATCCTTACTGGTGACAAGGGCATTTTGCACGTGCTGATGACAACGGGTGCTCGTAACTGAGCGATACTCTCACACGTTTTCACTGCAAGCTGAGGCCTCCTTTTCACCGCAAACACTCACAAAGCGCACGAGCGAAAATAAGTTAAGTCGTCGTAGTTGATGACATTGGCTTTGAACCATGTACAGGAAAACGAGCTTGAATTGCTCCTAGACACATTCCGTGTCGTACTTCTAGCACCACAAAAACTCCCAGATTTGGAGGGCTGAGTAACTTAAGTAGAAAATTCAGAAGGTGAGGAATAAAATAACAGCACACACCATTCACCAATTTTTGCTTCAGGCAGCTCCATCACCTTCAGGCGGTAACTATCACCCGGTCCGATAGATATTGCTCGAGAGCTTAGAGAGATGTTAATAACATCACCATTTTCGTGTGCTTAGTTCAGATATTGATTTATTCACGTATCCAGGTCGAAGGCCGAGACAATCTGGATACCCAGGATCGCAAAACAGTACTCCAGAACTTTGCCATGAACATAAGGGTATTTTAGTAGCTGAAAACCATTCGGAGGGTGCTTCTTCCTGCTCAAAGGCTTGGAACCAGAAGACGAGTGTTGTGCACATGATGCCTGGGATTTCAAGACCTTGTGCACATGCACCAAAGTATCTCCATAGATACAGGGAGTATCCTCCTGTATGCCCCTCACCGTCATGCCCAAGTAAAAATACAGAACGAATGACAACAGGAATTCTTTCTTGAGCATATGGATGGAGCTAATTTTTTGAGAGTCTCAAGTACGCATGGTCGCTCAGTTCTATGCATTTTCTTTCCGAATGTCGCCGTGGCTATCGATACACCGTATTACACGCTACTGACGATTTGTGGTCCCATAATCCTTCATGATGAAAACAAACGATATTTTATGAATCTCTCTATCATCTTGAGCGACACAGTTGTAAATCAGCTACGAAAGAGTTAGTCCAGACTTACCCAAGTATCCTTCTATGCATTCCCTCTTCCATCCGTACTTGGATAGATTTGAGGGAACGCGAAAATTCTCTGGACATATGTTACCGCTTTATGTTACGAACATCCTGCTCCACGGATACTTGTCTCCGCGGTGTAGTCATTACTCACCTGTCCAGCTCGGTACGCGGACCGCTTCTCCAGCAGACATAGCGGCCAGAGGTCTGTTCAACCCAATTCTATATTTTTCTAACTAAGAATTAGCTACGTAGGTTCAAGTTCTTTACACACACCATGACCATTCTTACACACCACCATCTCGAGTCTAACTGTTCATCCCGAGCAGTGAACTCAACACACCTACTCCAGCGCTGCGGCTTCAAAACACAGTGCGAAATCGTCATGTAAATCAGCGCATTTGATCGGTCCACTAGCATCGAATACGGACGGTGCACCACGGTGACACAAACACAAGACTGCACGAACTCAACATACCATGGGAATCGAGAATCACAATGCAATCTCGATACACTGTTGACCCTGTCAGTTCGAAGTTTCGTTTTCATCCAGCCTCAGATTGCGCCCTACTTCAATCATTGTATAGAATTTCTACACTATGTCTTTCTGACGATTCCTTGACAGTGCATATGACATTCGTAGCTCTGCAGTGAGTGACATAGACCGCTGAAGCACGCCCAGCTTCCGGAAACGTCGGAATTACATCGTAGTGCGTTTCTCAGCCCGGCAAAATACTCGACAAATCCATCGGACGCTACCAGGCAAATCTAAATTTTGTATCATCCAAAGTATCCTTTACCTAGGAATTCTCGTCTAGGAACAGGCGCTTTCCGTACATTGTCCTACTTGATATTCTCCATGAATTCATACTTGTCGCAACCAACGGGATTGAGAACTTCAATCACACGACGAAACGTACGCGCGTTGTTCAAAGCCAGTGCACTGCAGTGCTACATCCCCAGAGCTCTTTGCTACTGACCCAAAGCAACTCTGGAACATCAACCAATCGCCTCGGAGACATGGCACACTAGTAGCTGTCTCTAGCGAGTCGACCAGCTGACACACGTAATCTACCAAAAGTTTCAACGCTTAGCGCGCAAACTTGTACCCCTCTACGCCCCTTTGTGCACTGTCACATCACCATTGAGTATGCCATTGAGGGACATCACCAGGTTCTGAGGCTTCAGCACAGTGTCGAGTACAGTAGATGAGCAGCAGTCTTCAGCAGGTCCTTACCACGGGACAGCAGATCTTTGTGTTCTACGGGCTGGTCAAGAGCTGTTAATTGATGGCCGTGGCTGGAAGGGCAGACCAGTAGTCCTGCAGTATTGCACCACCATGACCAGCCACTGGAACAAACCCAGGTGACCCTGTACGGCTTCCTGCTGCAATGGTAGCTGCCCTGCATATCGCCGAGACCGCCAAGTCGGTTGGGAAGATCAAGTTGTACCATGTCAACTTCTGTGTTATGTGTATCTACGATCTGCAGGGGCTGTATACACGCATGCAGCGGGAGTCCTACAGCAAGATGGCATTCCTGAATGGCACGCAAGATGATTCTTCTGCAGTGTGGCAGACAATCAGACCTTTGTCCTCTTTGCTCAGTAGACCTCCCTGTGTTGTTCCTTGTCCGCAATCACCTGGTGCCATGTTTCTGGTCTCCTCTCTTTGAAGCTACAACAGTTCGTTCTATTTTACATCCGGGCGTGTTCATTTCCTCACATTTCTCCCCCCATACTTATTTTACAAATGCAATCAAAGCCAATGCTGGCATCGTACCAGAGTGCAAGCAGTCGAATCAACTGTAAGCTTCTACGTACTAATCAGAAGAGGGGACATGCGCTCCTTGTTTGAAGCCACGCCCTACTTCTTGCTAGTGATCCGACATAGCGCTGAAACAAGCATCTATTGCCCTTGATGAGAGAGACACTAATCGCTTTATACATGAGAACACAAACACTGCTTGACATGTGCCCACTAGTGCACGCACGTTCTGCAAGTTCCCTAATAAACCTATCAGCTGGTGCCCCTGTACTAATAGATGTAATGATGATATGCAGGAAGGATTCTTGGTGGCACACTCAGCTGCCTGCAGCAGCCCGGAGGTATACTTGAGTGGTGAGGCTGTGGGTATCATGGACTTGTCATCCAGGTCAGCGGTGCATGCTATCTCAGGTGGGATGATCCCGCTGTCCTGTGAAAGGATGCTGTAGGGGCACGGAAAGAGAAAAGAGCCCCTAGTTCTACCAAGCTGCTGTAAATATATATTTATGTATATACATATTTATATTTTAATTACTATATATTATATTTCACAGTGTTGAATGTGGGTACAAATTGATGGATAATCAGTGCCATCCTCTCTTACCAGTCAATAGTGTTTCGCATTATTATTGTTCATTCAATAAGGTTTGTTCGGCTGGATGGACTTACCGGTTGGAACTTCCCAGAAGAATTGGTGATTCCATCACCGGAATTGTTGTCTGTGTGGTTTGTAGGCAGAATAGAGCAGCAGATGTAGGCTCAATGAGGTATAAGGAGGAGCGCAGGGAACCAGTACAGTGCTGTGAACTGAGTACACTGCAGAAAGGCTTGTATTATCTCTTTCCTTACCTAGGTAATTGAGAAGCCATGTTTCTAGTCACAGGGAGGAGCGGTACTGGTTGGCTCATGTCTCCCTGAGCGTTGTGCTTATGTACATGCTTTGACAGGTAAGGGTAGTTGGTTAGCTGCCTGTTACAAGTTTTCCAGTGAGCCCTGGCTGGAACACGGTTTCTAGATTCTACATGACAAGTGCAGAGTCATCACGTGCAGCATTGGCGACAGTAAACGGCCCTGTAATACAATGGAGTACTGGTGGAGTATGCGAGTGGATAGATGCGAGGTAACAAAGCTATTGGCGTGAGAGTAAGCACATCAATAGAAACAGGCAGCTGTGATAAGGCCTATGTACTTGACATCAAGGGTGGACCTTAAGTGGACTCTCTTCTCCCAGGGGGTGTAAATGCAAAGGTAGAAGATTCACAAGTGTTACCCCGGCGTAGTGAAACGCCGAAGATTGTTCCAAGACGGCTCGGA
>JAULKQ010016870.1:0-37957 GCA_032356285.1 Smithsoniella earleae | reverse complement strand
AGTGGTGAGATAAGCCTTACTGACTTTTATGGTACTAGTAATCGAGTAACTATTAACTTAACTATTGCTTCTAATACATCTGTTTATGACATCTTTGCCAACAAAGGTGGTACATACAGCGCTGGCCTCACTGACGTTATTGTTACAGTCAACGCAGGTGTAACTGTATCTGCTGGCGCTACTGACTACGCCATGAGGACAGATAGTGGTAGTCAATGGACTGCTGGCGATACCATTAAAGTAATTAACAATGGTATTATTGCAGGTTATGGTGGTGCAGGTGGTAATGGAGATAGCCCAAACAACGGCACTAGAGCGACTGCTGGCGCAGTAGGTAAACATGCTTTTAGAGCTAACACTAATTGTACTATTGATAACAATGGCACACTAGCTGGAGGCGGCGGTGGTGGCGGTGGCGCAGGCGGTTGGACTTACACAGAAAGCTGTGGTAAATCTTGCACTATTACTAGGAACTATGGTGGTGGTGGAGGTGGAGGCGGTGCTGGTCAGAACGCTGGTGCTGGTGGTGCTGGTGGTTATGGTAACACAGGTAGTGGCAACGCAGGAGCTTCTGGAACCTCTACAGCAGGTGGTAATGGTGGGGTTGGTGGTAGAAGTAATGTTGGCGGTGTAACAATGGAAGGTGGTGATGGTGGTGCTAGAGGTGCTGCTGGAGCTACTGGAGAAGGTATGACTTGGGCAGGAGCCGTAGGTGGGGCAGCAGGTTTTGCAGCAGCAGGTGGTGGAACAGTTACTTGGGAAAATACAGGCACACGATATGGGAGTTTTTAACAATGATATTATTTAGAGTATTTATAGAGAACAAAGAAGTAACTAACCGAGTATATTGGGGAGAGGACGAAGACGACAGTGGCATCGAGGATTTACTTACTGAAGTAACTGACGTATTTACAAATGAGCTACATCCTTATACACCTACTGTTATGGGTAAGAACCTAGTTGGGGATAACCTAGTTGTTGTGCATCAGTGTTCACCCACTACCGCTGTACCACTACCTTCAAACATAGCTAACAACTTATTAATAGACCAAGACTTTATTCGTTATATCTATGACTTAGATACTAACACTAAGACTTACGAGATATTCTACAAGGATGATGCAGCGTATTCTATGCAGCCTTTAGGTGCTGGTCTTACTGTTTATCGTATCTCTGATACATACGACAGTAGCTTTAACAATCTAGGTAAGCAATCTGTATACGTACAAGGTAGTAACGTAGATGTATTTGCTTGGGCTAACAGTCTTAATCCTAACATAGCTATGCCTATCTCTGTAGATAAAGAGCTACACCCAGACGATAGCTACAAGTTTGAGTTTAATACTAATAGAGAGTTAGTATCAGTACAGTTGTTTGCACACCTTACTAGAACAATGGTATGGAATGCAGCAGGTACAGATACATACATTGAATACACTGCTGACTACGCTGATGAACTAACTAACCTAGCTGATACAGAGATTGTTATACCACGTTACAATGAGAATGGCTTTCGTATAGCGAGTGACACAATGAGATGAAGACTTGGGGAATAGGATCTACTCACGTAATTACTAGATTAGGTAATAACATGATTAAAAGGTGGGGTATCTGGACACCTTACTTTACTATACTAGTTAGTAAGATATACCCAATAGACCAGATATACCATAACCATGAAAGTACTTTTATATCTTTCCTGCTGTTGGGTAGCTACTGGGAGGAAGTAGAGGTAGACGGAGTAGTCACTACTAGGTACTCAAGGCTTGTTAATATAGTAAGGAGCTGTGAGTACCACAAAGTAATTTGCATTAAACCTGTTTGGACGCTACTGTTCATGGGTAAGCGCAAGCAGGAAGTAACAGCTAAGTGGAAAGATAAGGTATATCCTTACACTAGATTAACTAAGAGGTACAACTAATGGCTAATAAACCAGATCCAAGATTAAAGAAAGCAGGTGTATCAGGGTTCAACAAACCTAAGGGCACTCCTAGTCACCCTAAGAAGTCACACGTAGTGGTAGCAAAGGTAGGCGATAAGATAAAGACTATCCGCTTTGGTGAGAAGGGAGCGAGTACAGCAGGTAAACCAAAGGCTGGTGAGTCAGCTAAGATGAAAGCTAAGCGCAAGTCATTCAAAGCAAGACATGGTAAGAACATAGCGAAGGGTAAGATGTCTGCTGCTTACTGGGCAGATAAGGTAAAGTGGTAAATAATCCTTGACTTTTAATTAAAAACATGGTATAATATTATATGAATTACTTAGAAACAGTTAACAACATACTAGTTAGATTAAGAGAGAGACAAGTTTCTACTGTTAACGAGACACCTTACTCTACTCTTATCGCTCTCCTTATTAACGATGCTAAGGACATAGTAGAGAACTCTTGGCAATGGTCTGGCTTACGTACTACGCTATCTGCTACCACTGCTGACGGTATCTTTAACTATGAGTTGAATGGTTCACAGAACAGGATGACCATTCTTGATGTCATTAACAGTGATGATGACTTCTTCCTACAGTATAAATCAGCACATGAGTTCAACAAGCTATTCTTAAACAGCAGTCCTCAGACTGGTTCGCCTTACTACTATTCGTTCAACGGTATTAGCCCAGACGGTGACACACAGGTGGACGTATACCCTATACCCAATAAGGCATACACTCTCTACTTTAACTGTGTGCTACGTACTGCTGACCTAGTTAATGATGATGATAGGTTCCAAGTACCAGTCAAACCTATCCAGCTACTAGCTTACGCTATGGCAGTAGAAGAGAGAGGAGAAGACGGTGGCATGAACCCTGTATCTTCTTACGCTAAGGCAGAGAATGCTATGCAGGATGCTATTGCCCTAGACGCAGCCAAACACCCAGAGGAGACAATTTGGTATGAAGGCTAAGACTATATATGTGGATGAGATAAACTCCTCTACAGCTACCGCATACTACACAGTACCTCCTAATACCAGAGCTAAGGTAGTGCTACTACATGTTCAGCATGATACTGGATCAGGGGCTAAGGACGTACAAGTATACATTAATGATGGCACTGCTGACAACCATATTATGTACGCTAAGTCGTTGTCAATAGGCGATGATGTAAACTTTGGTGTGTCACAAACATCTTATCTTATGATGGAGACAGGGTTTACTGTTAAGGCAATAGCTACAGATACAGGCTGCCAGATGCTTATGACAGTAGAAGAATCTAACTACATAGCGAGAACAGCGTAATGGCTAAACCTTTAGTAACAGCATCACTAGTAGCCCCTGCATTCTTGGGGCTTAACACTCAGGAGTCTAGTGTAGCCAATGATCCTCGCTTTGCTCTTGAAGCTAACAACTGTGTGATTGACCAGTTTGGTAGACTAGGTGCCCGTAAAGGGTGGATCTACCGTACTGCTACTAACGGTACTGGCACTAACATCAAGGGTCTACACCCATTCCTAGACGTAGTGGGCACTGATACCATGATCTCATGGAATGACACTACATTCTATACTGGTCTTACTACTCTAACTACTGCTGTACCTACCACTACTGACACAATTACTGCTGGTAACTGGCAGGCTGTAACCCTGAATGACAGGGCTTACTTCTTCCAAGGTGGCTACAAGCCCCTATACTACACCAATGAAACAACTACTGGTGAGTTCAAATCTATTGACCAACACGCTGACTATGATGGCACTGCTCCTGATGCTAACATTGTTATGTCTGCTTACGGTAGACTATGGGCAGCTGACACTACTACTAACAAGACCACAGTATACTTCTCAGACCTCCTCAACGGAGCTGTGTGGGGTTCAGGTAGCTCAGGTAGTATCAACATAGCAGGTGTCTTACCTAAAGGCTCTGACGTGATTACAGGGCTTGCTGAACACAACGGATACTTGATTGTTTTATGTAGAAATAACATTATAATCTTTGATGACTCAGAGGGTTTTCAGGGTGCATTCGATGTAAACAACTTAACTTTAGTGGAGGTGATCTCAGGTGTGGGCTGTATAGCTAGGGACTCAATCCAGAATACAGGAGGTGATGTAGCCTTCTTATCTGCAACGGGTCTTAGGTCTTTAGGTAGAACTATACAGGAGAAAGGGCAGCCACTCGGCGACCTCTCAAAGAATATTAGGGATACGTTCATGGACACGGTACGTAGAGAAGCTGACCTATCACTGGTCAAGTCAGTCTACTTCCCAGACGATGCATTCTATTTGATCTCTTTACCTGAAGCTAAGACACAGTTTGTCTTTGATACTAAAGGGGCATTAGAAGACTCTTCTCTACGTGTAACGACTTGGAACAACCTAGACCATGCTGACTACGTGTATGATGCCAAGGCTAAGGCAGTGTACCTAGCGCAGACTGATGGTATAGCTGAATACTTAGGTTATAGTGACAATGGTAATAAATACTTAATGTCTTACTTTACTAACCACTTTAACTTAGATGCACCAAACATTAACAAGATGCTGAAGAAAGCTAGTGTTACTGCTATCGGTAGTGCTGCTCAAGCTTTCACATTAAAGATAGGATATGATTATAACACATCCTACTACAGCTTCCCATTCACATTGAAAGATCTTAATGTATTTGAATACGGAGTAGCTGAGTACGGAGCTAATGCTGCTGTTCCTGCTGAGTACAACTTAGGGGTATCACTGGACAGATTGTCATCCCCTGTATCAGGATCAGGTGACATAGTACAAGTAGGTATCGAAACAGAAATCAATGGCGCACAGCTAAGCGTCCAAAAACTAGACGTTTACGCCAAACAAGGGAGAATTATTTAATGAGTTCGTATTCTAAAACCACTGACTTTGCAGCTAAGGATGCACTGACTACTGGTAACGCCAACAAGATTGTCAAGGGTACAGAGATTGACGATGAGTTTGATGCAATCCAAGTAGCAGTTAACAGTAAAGCTAACCTAAACAGTCCTGTACTTACTGGTACACCAACTGCACCTACAGCTAGCTTTGGCACAGACTCAACGCAACTGTCTACTACTGCTTTCGTACAAGCTGCTATGGCTGCTGTATATCCAGTAGGTTCTATTTATAGTAATGCTGCTGTAGCTACTAACCCAGCTACCTTACTAGGCTTTGGTACATGGGCAGCTTATGGTGCTGGTCAAGTGATGGTTGGCCTAGACAGTGGTAACGCATTATTTAATACACTTAATGGAACTGGTGGTAGTGCAGACCAAGTTAACTTAGAACACACGCACACTGTTAGTGGTGATACAGGGGCAGGAGGGGCACACACTCACTTCTCTCATAATGGTGGTGGTAACAGTAGTACGTCTTTAAGTGCGACTAACTACCCAGCCAGAGGATACGATCCAGGTTCTCGTTCTGCTGCTCAGAATACAGGTATAGATGGTGGAGCTACTGTAGGTTTAACAAGTGAAGCAACTACTCATACACACACTGTGTCTGGTACTACTAGTAGCCAAGGTACTGGTGATGGTGTTAACGCTAACTTACAACCATACATTACGGTGTACATGTGGAAGCGCACAGCATAGAAGGTAAGGTACCAGTAGTAGTTACAGATACCTACACACTGTACATAGAACAATTTGATGGTTTTAGCTTTATCCACTGTGATGTTTACAAGTGGAATAAAACAACTAAGAAAGAACTGAAGAGCGCACTACAATTAATACTAAATATATACGGTACCGTTAGTGCATTACACGACATAGACGATGACAAACATAGGAAATTCTTAAGTATGTATAACTTTAAACACTATATTGATATTAACTGCCTAGATGGTGTCACTCGTCAGGTATGGAATAAGGAGAATAACTAATGGGTAAGGTAGTAAAGAGCGTAACAGGAGCATTGGGTGGCCCTAAGGTACCTACTCCCAAGGCAATGGCTGGGGCACAGTTCCAGAACTTTGGTTACACTAGCCTAGCTGGTACTGCTACTGGTAAGAAGGAAGGCAAGGACGGCTTTAACTTCTCTCAGGAGCTAACCCCAGAGCTACAGTCATTGTATGGCGCTGGTATGGGTCAAGCACAACCACTGCTGTCTCAGTACCTACAACAATCACAAGCACCTGTTCAAGGCTTTCAAAGCAATGAAGGCTTAGATGCTGCTACTAATAGATACTTTGCTGAACAACAGCAGATGCTAGACCCAGTGTTCCAAGAACAACGACAGGCTCTACAACAGGACTTGTTTGGCTCTGGACGTATGGGCTTACAGATTGCTGGTAGTAACCCAGATGCTGCTGGCTTAGCTCAGGCTCAGTCACAGGCTTTGATTAACGCATCTATGCAAGCACGTCAGATGGCTGCTAATGAACAACAGCAGATGTTTGGTCAGGACTCTGAGTCTTATAGATTGAATCAGGCTGCTCAACAACAGCAGTTACAGAACCTACTTGGTGGTTTCCAAGGTGCGTTCGGTACAGGTAAGGAAGTCATTGGCATTGAGCAAGGTCTTATTGGTCAGGCTGCTGGACTTGAGGAAGCGCGAGCTAGAGCAATGGCTGGATCAGCTAATGCAGGAGCTGCTTTAACCCCTGCCCCTAGTGGTGGTGGTGGTTTGTTTGGTTCTATTGCATCAGGTGCAGGTATGGCGGCTGGTGGCCCTCTGGGTGCTAAAGCCGGATCTTGGTTAACAGGACTTTCTGATGTAAGACTAAAGAGAAACATCAAGCCATTAGGTAAGCTAGGCAGTTTTAATATTTATAGTTGGGATTGGAGTGAGAAAGGCAAGTCGATTGCCTCAAGTTCTATGCCTACAGTTGGTGTACTTGCTCAGGAAGTTCTTGACATTATGCCGGAAGCTATAATTACAGGTGATGATGGATATTACAGAGTAGACTACGGTAAAGTTTTTGGGAGTATTAACTAATGGCTGGCATGATTAGAAGTATATTTGGTATGACTACTGCTCAACAACGAGACGAGCAGGACAAACAACAACGGGAACTAGCTCAACAACTAGCTAGTCGTGGTACTAACTCTGCTGTAGCTAGCTTTGGTACAGGCTTGGGGGCTGCACTAGGACGTGGCCTAATGGGTAAGCTAGGTATTGAAGATCCTGAGATGGTTAAAGCACAGGAAGTTGATGCACAACAGCAAGCATTGAATGATGCCCTCGCGGCTGTCCCAGCTGGATCGCCAGAACGTCTAAAGATCTTAAGTGACTTCACTGGGCAAGCTGGTATGGTTGAGGAATCAGCCAAGTACTTGGGTCAATACATACAGCTACAGGACATAATGAATAAGAGTGCCGCAGCAGGGCGTAATGCAGGAACGGCTGAAGCAAGACTAGCACTAGATGAAGCTAAGTTTGATGTCGATAAAGGATACAAGGCTGCACAACTTAATATACAGGAAGGTAACCTAGAGCTTAGCAGAGAGAAATACTTAGCGGATCAAAAGAATAAGGGTGTCTCACAGGATATGGCTGAGAAACAGTATGAAAGTTTAGAGCGATATAGACAGGCACAGATTGCACAGATGGAAGCTAAGACAGCTGAGGACGCTAAGCCTGAGCCATTTGCACCTAAGCCACCTACTGCCGCTGCATTAAACCAAACAGAATCTATCTTTAAAGATATGGGTATTAAGATGAATAAGGCAGGTAGAGGTAGGTACTCAGCAGACCTATCCAGTAGACTAGCTATTGCAAAAGATAACTGGGCTAAAGACCAAGAAGCTAAAGGCTTGTCGGATACTTGGTATGGAGATGACGAGGTTATAAGAGGTTTTGTAGCTCGTGATCAGGCCGATGGTAAACTGGAAGAAGGCGGTTGGTTCAGTAAAGACAAGTTCAGACCTTAATTAAGGATTTATTAAATGACATTAGAAGAACTAATAGCACTAGACTCTCAAACAACGGCACCTTCCACGGAGGGTGCTGCTCCTGTTGAGGCTCCGCGTGGTCTCTCCTTAGAGGAACTAACAGCTAATGAGCCAGCACAGCAGGAGAGTGTAGGTATGTCCCTTGAGGAGCTAACTGGGGGAGTCTCACAGCTAGACGATACACCTCTTGACATGCAGGGTGAGGAAGACTTAGACCTACGGGACTTTAAGTACGCCTATGATGCTGCCTCTACATTCACTGGTAATGCCGCTGACTACATGGAAGCTAGACTACCACTAGGTAATCTGACTATGGATGGTTATGTAAGTCCTGATGAGATTTACGGTGAAGGGTTTATGGATATGTCTGTTGATGAGAGACGTGTCCGTATTAGGCAGGCAAAGGATGAACAGCTAGCACTGGAATACCCTGTTATATCTAAGTTGAAAGCAGAAGGTAACTACGAAGGTGGAGCTGCTGGCTTCGCTGGATCTGTAGTGGGTAGCTTAGTAGATCCAACAACCTTCTTACCTATGGGGCAGAAAATAAGAACTGCTATGATTATCGGTACTGGTGTAGGTGCTGTATATTCAATCATGGAAGACCTAGTATCAGAGGACGGCGAGGTTGATGTAACCAAAGCTGCTATCACTGCTGCTGGTGGTGGTATACTAAGTGGTGTATTCGCTAAGACTTTACAAGCTGCATCGAAAGGTATGGCTAACCGGAAGGTAGCTAAGCAAACTGAAGCTGCTGATATGAAGATCGAGGAAGTTAACCTAGCTACTTCTAAGGCTGTGGCTAATGACATCCCTGAAGACCAGATACCCCTCTACATAAAGGCAGAGACAGGGCTAGATGATCTGGATATAGTGGAGCTACTAAGCACTGGCAACGCTAAGCTTAGAGTACCAGTCGATAAGAATGCTGCACTAGCTGAGCAAGAAGTAGTTAAGATGGCTACCAGCAAAGATAGAGGAGCTATATCTACATTCTTTGATGACCTGCTTGGATCTACTAGTACTAGGATGAAGGAGATAGCTGCACCAGTAATGAACAAGATGCGTAGGCTAGACTTCGATACCTCAGTTAAGACACACCAGTATCGGGAGAGAGTAGCCCCACTGTATAAGGCTATGAATGCTGTGCCTAAAGCAGAACGAGGCAAGCTGTCCAGTTACCTATCCAATGGTGAGTACGGCAAGGCCAGAAGTGTACTAGCTAAATACGCTGGTGAGGATGGTGTTAATGCATTGAATAACACTAAGGCTGTACTGAATGAGCTGCACGGAGAGCTGGGTAAGGCTGGCTTAAAGATTAACAAGGTGGCTAACTACTTCCCTAGACAGGTTAAGGACGTAGAGAAGTTAATCAAATCGCTAGGTGGTGTCAACCGAGGTAGAGTAGAGAAGGCTTTACATGATAAGGCTAAGGAACTCAAGCTAAGTGGTGTGCATAAGCTAGAGCCTGACGTAAAGGAACAAGTAATCAATCAGGTAGTACGTGGTATTGGCCCGAAGGATGGGGCTAAACCTAGATACACTAAGGGACGAGAGATAGATAACGTCACTGAAGACATGGCTCAGCACTATGAGACCCCTGACATAGCACTAGATCAATACATTAGACGTACTGTCAATGACATTGAGAAGCGTAAGTTCCTAGGTAAGGGCAACGTAGTGAAGGGACAAAGCGAGTGGAAGATAGATATTGACCAGTCCGTAGGTGCGTTCATAGCTAAGGAGATAGCTGACGGTAACATGTCATACAAGGCAGCCGATGAGGTAGCCGCTACTCTAGGTATTAGACTAGGTGCAGGTGAACAACAGCCAACTTGGTTAATCAGGAAGATACGAGACATAGGCTATGGTACTACACTAGCCAACCCTCTGTCTGCATTCATTCAGTTCGGTGACTTAGGTTCCGCTGCTTATCAGAGTAATCTAAAGAACACAGCTAAGGCTATGTTTGCTGGAGACGAACGTGCAAATATGCAGTCTCTAGGACTAGATGACTTGATTAGCTCTGAGCTTAATGCTGCTACTGATACAAGTAAACTACTAGGTAACGCCCTAAAGTACACTGGCTTCCGAGCTGCTGATAGGATAGGTAAGAACGTAGTACTGAAGGCTGCATTCGGTAGGGCCACTGACTTGGTTAAGACTCCAGAAGGTATCGCTACCCTAGCTAAGAAGTACCGTAAGCAGTTTGGTACGGAAGAGTTCAATGGCTTAGTCAAAGAGCTACAGAATGGTGAGGTATCTGACCGTGTTAAGTTCTACTTATGGAATGAGCTAGCTGACGTACAGCCTATATCACTAGCTGAGATGCCTAAGATATACCTTAACAATCCTAATGGCCGTATCATGTATGCACTAAAGTCATTCACTATTAAGCAGTTAGATATGGTGAGACGTGGAGTGTACGATGAGCTACGTAAGGGGGATAAGAGAGAGGCAGCTAAGAACGCTATTGGGTTTGTAGCCCTAGTGGGTGGTAGTAACTCTGTTGTTAATGGCTTAAAGGATGTTGCCCTAGGCAGGAAGGATATGGAGGACTTCATTCAAGAGATACCTGATGGTATTGTAGAGCATGTTGGACGTACTATATTCTTAGACAAGTACAATGTAGATAGGAATTTGTCTAGGGGTAATATAGTGGACGGTGCTGTACGCACACTGGTTCCACCTATGGCATGGATTGAAGCCCCAATGAGGGACATCTATGAAGCTACTAGAGAAGATGGTGTACCTGAAGATAGAGTAACTGGTGGTAGGTCTTTATCACAGTTGCCTTTGGGGGGTAGATTGTTTGATAACTTCCTGAATGGTGGGCTAGAACGAGCTATAGAAAGGAGAGAAAAGGAGGAGGATTAAACCCCCTCCCTTGACTAACTAACCCTCACATGCTACACATTCTCCTGTACTGCCTCTGACTCCAGCTTCGGAACGGAGGTAGTATAAGGACTTAACGTACTTATCTTTGAATGCTATCTGATGTACCCTACTGATCTCCTCCTCTGGAGCATCACTAGGAAAGAACAGGTTAAGAGATTGAGCCTGATCTATATACTTCTGTCTTGCACTAGCTAGTCTGACTAACACCTCTTGGTTAATCTCAAAGCTAGTCTTGAACACAGCCTTCTCTTCATCACTCAACCAGTCAACCAACTGTACTGATCCATTGTCCTTAACGATAGCCTTAATGGTGTCATCACTATACACCCCCTTAGCCTTCATCAGATCCACTAGGACAGGATTAACACGGTTGATCTCCCCTGCTGGGCTACCCTGAACAAATACGTTCTTATACACTGGCTCAATGCCTTGTGATACACTGCCACATACTAGTGCAGAACTACTGTTAGGAGCTACAGCTAACAGGTGTGTGTTACGTAGGCCGTACCCTTTACACAACTCAGGTTCTCCCAACAACTTAGCCATGTACTTACTGGCCTTGTTTGCTTCCTCACGTATACCTTTAAAGATTAACTGGTTCAGATTGTGTGCTTCGAATGACTCAATGTCAATCATGTTCTGCTGTAGGTACGTATGGAATCCCAATGTACCTAAGCCTAACGCACGTCCTGATTCAGTAAACTCTACTGCACGTTCCAAGCCCTTGATACCTCTACCAATCTTAATGAACTCTTCCGCTACACAGTCCAAGAAGATAGTAGCAGTCTGCACTGCATCTGTATCTATCCACTCATCGTACTTAGATAGGTTCATACTAGACAGCACACAGGTGAAGGTGTTGTGCTTGTCACTGTGCAATGTAATCTCAGTACACAAGTTACTAGCCTTAACTCGTAGCCCCTTGTCCTTATACATTGGTGGGTTCTGAGCGTTGATCTTATCGATGAACACAAAGTAACCCTTACCAGTAACCATCTTAACCTTGAGTGCCCTCTGGTAGCGAGCTACTGCATCCTCATCACCCTTGTCTAGGCGTGAGATAAAGTCATCAGTAACTAGCCAGCCAATGTTACAGTCATCAGGATTGTTAACTAGGAACTCTACTACCTCCCAGAAGTCTCCATGTTCTAGTTCAAGGTAACCGGCCCAAGCACCTCTTCGTGTGTTTCCTTGTGATACATCACGAGAGAGTTGGATAAAGCTTCTAAGAACAGGCAGTACTCCTGATGCAGTTCCTCCGCTTCGGATGGCTGCTCCTCGCTCTCTAATTCCTCCAAGATAACCTGAAGTTCCAAAGCCATTTTTTGAAAGTACAGCAGTCTCTGTCTGTGTTCCATAAAATTCATATATACTATCTCCTATGTCTGAGCCACTGCAAGATACAGGGCATCCGTTGTCTGATCCCATGTTAGCTAGTACTGGTGTTGAGCAGGCTAGCCAACCATTCCACATAACATTAAAGAACTTCTTTTGGTAATCCTCTCGTAGCTCACGGGGCATGTGCTTAGCTGCTGCCTTAGAGATACGCTTGTAAATAGAGTACAGGTCTGGATACTCATCACTAGTGTACTTCTCCTTGAGTATCTGCCAAGCAGGAGTGGTCACCCACTGGGGCAACCTCCCTGATGCTTGTAGTTCCTTACGTTCCTTACTTAGTTCTTGGTAGATGGTAGTCATTATCGTCCTTGGTGGTAGCCTGAGTGCTGGCGTACTTGTTGCTTAACCACTGCCGTAGGACTAGCTACTTCACGCATGTTCATAAGGATAGCAAAGGAAGATGCACGTAGTTGTGCTGCTTGCTCAGGTGTATACAGACCACTTAACACAGCGGCTTGTAGTGCCTTAACAGTCTCACGCTTAGTACACTCTTTGTCTTCCTTAGTACCACCTAGTCCTAGTGAACCACCTAACCAACCAGCAGAGGCTGTTGCACTAGCTCCAGTACATGAGTAACCAGCCATAGCTACCATAGACGGGGCAATAGCTGAGCCTCGGATACTGTCACCACCAATGCTTACGTTGTTGTCTGAGCTACTGTTGCTCTTACTCTTGCTCTTACTAGCACTGCTACTAGTAGATAGGCTCACACTGGCACTGGTTGAGTTTGAGCTATTGTTTACACTACGATCAACTGTCTTGTTGACTGTCTTGTTGTTAACAGAGTTAGCGCCACCACAATTACCTAGACATGCAGTGTTACCAGTACCGCTAATGGTTGCTCGGTTGTCTGCCTGTGCTGCTGGGGCGATTAGTAGTAGTACTGATACGATTAATAGTGCTGCTTTCATATTCATAATTCCTATATAGTTTAAGTCCATGAGAAGGAAGTCTCTTTCCAGTCCCGTGAGTAGTTGTTACCTTGCTTACTAAAGAAGTCGTGTAACTGTCCAGCATTGATGTTGTGATAGAACCATCCACTGATTGGATCATATCCTACATCAAAGATCGGATCAATGTCAAGCTGTTGTAGGCAAAGATTTAATCTGGCCTTGATAAAGTTCTTCATCTGCACATCAGTGATGCCCCTTATCTTACCCTTCTCAAAGATCATGTCAATGATACGTGACTCATGTTCAAGTATCTGTCTTGACGCTGCCTTAATCTTCCTCACTAGCTTTGTCATACGTTCTTTGTCTGGCTGTTCCTCCTTAACTAACTGCTTGTAGATCCATGCACCTGCTTCACTGTGTAGGTTCTCATCTCGTACAGAGAAGTTAATACCACTGGTCATGTGAGTCAGCTTGTTCTTACCCTCTGCTTGGAAGTGCTTAAGGAAAGCAAAGTTACTATACAAGATAGCTCCCTCTGTAATACTTCCCATTGCAGTAACAAGTAGTGGGTCATCTATACTGAACTGCTTGTCAATCCAATCCATCCTACTGTTTAAGGTAGGGTCTTGTTTATAACTAGCGTAGAACTCATCAGTCTTTAGACCCATCAGTTCATTCAGCTTGTCGTAGAAGGGGGCGTGAACTCCCAACTCTACCTTACCAAACGTTGCTGCCATCCTCTGCACTTCAGGTCTTTGGAACTTCTTACGTACATAATCTAACCAGTAGTCATTACCTACGTGTAGTTCGTACAGTGTAAAGAGTTTCAAGACTGTCGTTACACCATGTAGCTCTGCCTCAGTTAAGTTTGTCTTCAGGTCGTGAATGTCCTTATCAACATCCACTTCCTTGGCAGTCCACATAATGTCGTCTTGTGCTTCGGCATAGGCTATGGCGGTAGGGTAGTCAGTAGTGTAACCCTCCTTAGTCTCCAGTAGTCTAGGTGCCTTCATCGTAGTCTGTCTCCTCTTCTGTTTCATCTAGTCCAAGGTGCTTATAGTATATGTCTGATTGTTTCTCAATGATAACATCAAGGAACTTATCTACCAAGTCTTCGCTGCTAATCTCTAGCATCTCCATCAACTCGATCTCGTCTACTTCTTTAAGTAACTCTACTACCTGATTAAGACACAGCATATTTATTCCTTAAGTAGTTAATGCTAATTGGAAGCTCATCAAACTGTCCGTCCTTAACTTCATTCAACATCCACACACCTGACCATGATCCGTTAGTCTGTGCATTCAAGTAACCTTCATCATGATCGTAGAAGATACCAGCGAACAAACCAGTTAAGTGTCGTCCGTCTGCTCGTCTACCAAAGGCAATGTCTCTGTCTTGAACATGACCCATTACACATGACATCATACGCTTTGTCAACAAGGCTCTTGCACTAGATACTGCACGACCCATGATACCTGATGTGAAGTAGTGAGCAAACGCTACACCCTCAATCACTACTGGCTTTAGAAAGTCATGCACTTCCCAGTCAGAAAGGTTGAGATCCTTAAAGCCAATCACGTCCTCTAAAATTGCATCGTGTTCAATGGCTCGCTCGATACGGTACTCATGATTACCCATTGTATATACGAACCGTGGGTTCCATGACTTCTTCTTGTTCTTCTTTACACGTGCTATCTCTTTCTTAATAGGATTCATTAGCAAGTCCATAGCTGCGTTACCTGAGTCTACGTCATCACGGTATCGTCTACCTTCGAATGACTTAGTACCTTTGTCGTATACTGACAGGCTAGGCATGTCCCAAAAGTCACCAATGTTTACAATGACATCAGGCTTCTTCTCAACAATGTACTTGGCTAGCCACTCTAGGTGGGTAGTAGATACATTAGGTTTAACTTGGCAGTCTGGTATTACACAAATCTTCATTTGATAATGCTCCGTATTGTACGTTTAAGTAAGTATTCTTTTAACTCGGCTACCTGCTGAACAGTGAAGAACTTAAAGCCCTCCTTAGTACACCACTCCCCCATATCTAGTTTGCTACCCTTGCGAACCTTCTTGGCTGGATCCGATAAAACAAATATTAACTCATACTCCCCTTCAGTGCAATCCCTAATTGCTTTATATTTTGCAGTGTCTCCTGCTCTGAAGAATCCCTTACACTCAATCAGTACATCACCCTTAACAAAGTCTGGCTTGTACTTACGCTTAGTAATGTAAGGTACATCAAATGGTTCGAACTCGTAGCCCTCTCCCTCTTGGTTCTTGGCAAAGGTTCTTTCTAAGCCACTGCGGTATGGGTCTTTGAGCTGCTGTGCTTTACGCTTCTTCATTTAAACTCCATTGGCATTTGTTTGTTTCGTTGTAGCATCCATAACAGTTGGGTGTTCTCTACTGCTCTATGATACCCATGTTCAAACTCTTCCATGTACTTCTCGATAATCAAGGCATCCCAATCATCGTGTTCATCTAGTAGTTTGTCTGCTTTCTTATCTCCTATTCCCCTGATGCCTGTGATGTTATCAACTCTATCACCTGTAAGCATCTGCTTGTAGAAGAATCTGGTACCCTCTTCGTGGGTTACTGCCTTCCACTCCCTTGTGTTGTAATTATAATGCAAACCTTCCACCATAAGCAAGTCTTTATCTATCGTAGCAATGGCAGTGCTATGGTCTGGTAGTTGTTCTAGTGCTAGTGCATCATCAGCCTCTATGCCATTCACTACCTGAGCATGGAACCTAGACTCCATGTAGTCTCGTATAGCTTGGTAGTGTACTGGCCTTACGTTCTGCTTACGGTTGCCCTTGTAATCTTCCCTTACTTTATAACGGAAGTTATCTTTACCAGTTAGGAATATCTTGTATGACTCACACTCAGTGTGTTCAATCATGTCATTCAAGTACACCTTACATGAGTGAAGGGCGTGGGATTCAGGGTCAGGTATTACTAACCCATCCTCCCCCTTACGCTTCTGGCTAGCGAAAGCAATCCTATACACTATTGGATCACCATCTATTAATAGCTTCATTAGAAGGGCGCTGCCTCCTCAACATCTACTACTGCTACATCTGCCTTGGCTGTTGTGGGTTGTCCACCTCCACCACTGCCCCCGTCTAGGCGTTTGTCAAACACATACTTAGCTAAGCCATACAGTGCCTTAGTAGCAGCGTTGTTCTCATCACCTGCTTCACCGATTGCCATGTCGGTAACTGTTGCTGGGGCTACTGCGTCTTGATACTTAGCAGGGATTGCACCAATGGTATCAATGTTGTCGTATACCTTATCGGCATTAGCGTTCTTACCCTGCACTTGGATGATGTTCACGTTGCATGGCTGACCTAGTACTGACTGCCAGTCTGCTACAGTGCCGTCCTTTGCTGATGAGTCGAAGGTCTTGAAGTACTTGTACTCGTTGCCCTTCTCATTCATCTGGTAGAACACATTGAATGGCTTAGTCCACAAGATACGTGGTAGTGCTTGCCCATCAATGGTTACTGACTCTCCAAGAATCTCAATGCCTAGCGATAGCTGCCGAGCTGGTGGTTTAACATCTCCCATGTAGCTGCGTTCCTGCATGCCTAAATCGCCCACATAGACTAGACGACCTTCGTACTCACCATTAGTTAAGTTCTTATATTCGTTGTTCTCAGCCATTTAAATCTCCTAGTTATTAAATGTAAAGTACCTATATATTATACCATTTATTAGTGAATCTTACAATAGTTCTTGCCGAATTGTATGTCACAATCTAGCTCCCTATTAAGCTTGAGTAAACTGTTTACCCGTGCCATTGATTCATTAAGTAACTGCTTTACTTTCTCCTCCTCTCCTTCTTCCACGTTTAAGATTATCTCATCATGAAACTGTGCTGTCAACTGCTTTCTGCTCTGTAGTATAAAGCCTATCCATAAGTCAAAGCAGTATACTCCAGTACCTTGGTTAAGTGTAGAGAATATATCCTTCTCACTACGTAGCTTATACCACATCTTACTTACTGGGTTAAACAACCAGTCACCTTTAACCTTGACTGACTTACTAATACTTTTCAATGACCAGTTACGTTTCCAGTATGCCTTATGTATATTGGTTGCCTCCGCTTCACTGATCCCTAACTGTCTAGCTAGTGTAGCAACACCAGCCCCATAAGTACAGGCATAGTTACCACCCTTGTAGTTATGTCTGATCGTACTGATTGACTTGTCACTGCCGTCCTTGTATGCGTCAACCTGCTCCTGTGTTACAGCACCTGCTGATAATGCTAGGTCAAGGTGTGGGTCAAAGCCTTCAGTAGTCATGGCTGTTACGTACTCAGGATCAAACTCCCACATGTAATGTTGCTTAGTCCTGTCCTCTAAGCTAGACATATCACTACCACATAGCACGTTGCCTGTCTCTGAGGTAAGCAATGCTCTGATCTCCATACCGTAGGGCTTACGTGCTGATGGTATGTTAACACACACTGAGTGCTTAAACCGTAGCGTGTTAGTCAAGCCTTGTATCTCTGCCTTTACATACCCATCACGCTGTGCCTTGAGTAAGCCTTGCACTAAACCAATGCGGTGCTTGACTACTGTCATGCTGGCTAGGTGTTGTAGGCTTGGCACCTGCTCCACTAACTTCTCAATGCTAGAGCATAAGTCCCCGTCTGCTGTCTTGATCTGCTCAATCCTTCTGTTGTCCTTGTACTTGAATGTCTTTGGCTTCCAGCCTAGTTGGTGTAGCCAGTCCTTTAGTTGTGGTGTAGAGCTAGGGTTAGGCTCGCTGTTACCTACCTGTACCTCAATCACTTCATCATGGGCAAGGTCTAGGCCACGCTCTTCACACAGTGCTTGCCACTTCAGACCACTAGCAGACAGTGAACCGTCCTGCTTAAATGGTTTGGCTGGGCGCTTACGCTTGGTCATCTTAGGAACCGGTGGCATTACCTGCCCTAATGATTCGTATGCTACTTGGTACTCTGTCTCCAGTTGTTGTAGTAATGTGTTAGCTGCATCAACGTCTAGCTTCCAGCGTGACTCTTCCTGTAGTCTAGCACAGTTCATCTTGTGTGCTAGGTACCTGATTAGGTTACTGTAGTCACCACTATAGATTGATTCCAGCATGGCCTTCTGTCTAGTCCATAGATCATAGTTAATCTTTACGTCTTCCTCACATCGTTCTACGTACACTGCTAGATCTGCATTCTGCCAGTCCTCTACTGTTGGCTTAGCAATACCTAGTCGTTCGCCCCACTGAGCTAGTCCATGTCGTGACATCTCTGGTGTTAGGTACCATGACAGGGCTAGTGTATCCACGATCTGGCAAGGTATCTTAACCTTTAGCAGGCGCTCTAGTGTTGGTGCATCGTAGCGAATAAAGTTGTGGCCTATTAGTCTGTCGTCCTTGCTTAGGTTAGTAATAAAGGAGGCCATCTTATGTGCCTCCGTTAGGGTCTGAATCCTGTCTCCGTTATGGATAGAGACACAGTGGATAACTGTAGCCTCAATGCCATCGGTCTCTATGTCAACTAAAAAATCCACTCTTAACCTCCTCGTAATCTGTAGTCTCTGGGTCATATGTCACATCACAATGGTACGACATACCGAAGTCCCTGTCAAACAGTGAATAGAACTCACTGACATTCTGTCGTTCTGGTGGGCATTCCTCTGTACGATCTCGGCTGATACCGTGTCCGTAGTGGCTCCACTTCTCCATAGCTCTTGAGCCTGTGAACTCTGAGGATAGCACACGGCCACCTGCTTCATGTGCCTTGCTAGTCTTAGGCTTAGGGTTGACGTGACTGTAGCAGAAGATAGTAATAGGATAGCTATTAACTAAATCAGCCATGTCAGTCATGATCTCATTAAGCTTGTCGTTAGCCTCTGAGCTAGTGTATCTACTAATCAATGCTGTAATCGGATCGATAAAGAAGATGTTAATGCCGTCCATCATGTGCATCTCTTCAATACAGATGCGTATGTCTGACCAGTCCCGTGACGCACCACGATCATAGAACCGAACGCTGCCTTGTAAGGATACCAATGCGGTACGCACTGAGTCCTTGTTGAAGTCCTTGTCTGGTCTGGTGAAGTCCTGCTTAGCGTGCTTACTAGCAATGCGTAGTGCTGTCTTAACTGGTGCATTCTCTAAGTCAAACACACCTACCTTATTGCCTGTATCAATCAGGTGTTGGATTAACTTGTACTCATGGTGGCTCTTACCAATCTTAGGCGCTGCCCCTACTACGTGAATGGTGTTGGGTCGGATGCCAAAGGTAGCCTTGTTCACACTAGGCCACGGGAATGGGATACCCATCTCAGGTTTAACTAGTGCCTTCTCAATCAGTGCTTCATCAATGTCTACTAGTTCACCCTGTCGTACTGCCTCGCTCTTAAACATGACAGTCTGGTATAGCTCTTGGCTACGCTGTGCCTGTAGCATCTCGTTAGCGTCCTTCAATGGAAGGTGTGCCACCTTACAAGCAGGGAATACCTTTAGTATATCCTTCACTGCTTTCTTGCCTGCATCATCGCTATCTAGTACTAGCACTACATCCGTGTACTGCTCGATGAACTCACGATTATTCATCATGTCCTTAACTGCTGAGGTTGCTCCCCGTGTCACTGACACCACACTAGGCTTGCCCTTGAAGTTGGCTGGCTTATGGTCGTACAGACTTTGGTACAGACTCATGCAATCCATGCGCCCCTCTGTGATAAAGAGCTTACGTCCTCCGTTCTTCTGTGCAATGTGCTGGCCCCACATTTCAAGCTTACCCTTGCGTTCTCCAACGCTTGTTATCTTCTTGTCTACTGACTTGACCTCATAGCCTGTGACTCTACCCTCTAAGCGATCTGGGTACACCTCATGGGTGACTGTGGTACCGTCCTTCTCAGACAGTAGGACTTTAACGCCGAAGCCTTTGCAGATCTCCTCACGTACGCCTCTCAGTGGTCGTGTAGCTAGGGCTTCAACATTATTAATATCAAACATGGGCTTTGTCTTATTCTCCTTTTGTAGTTTGTTTGGTTGGTACTCCACATCAGCTGGTGGAAACCATGTATTGCAGGCGAAACAGAAAGCGTCTATAGATCCGTTTTCCTTTTCGAAAACTTGCTTGCCACTGTTAGATCCGCATTCACCACATGGTTCTTTGTATAACGGTACGCCTGCATTATCGTGTTGCATTAATTTGTCTCCTGTATTGCTTCAATAAAAAACCCTACTATCAAACTGTTACCAGTCCTCTAGTACTGCGGCTATGTTGTTAACCTCAATCAGCGAATCAAGCTTAGGTTGAACCATATGTAAGAAAGCGCGTAAGCCTACCTCATCTATTAGCTCTGCTGCATCAGCTAGCGCATGTTCTCTAAACCATTCGATTCCTACTAGGTCGCCAAAGTCATCTTGAAACTCATTCATTGTTGTAACTCCTAATTGTTATTAGTTAGTAGTAACTAGTAAGTAGTAGTAGTTTCTACGTAGTATGCTTAATATTATAGCAGTTTTTTTTGTCGCCGTCTAACTTTCTTCTGAGGCATTAGGGATATAGACATACTCCGCATAGTTGATGTAGTCCTCTGTATCCTCGTATTGCTCGTCTAAGCTAGCATTTAAGCAGACGTTACATAAGTCTAAGTATTCATCGCCCCCTGTTCTGGTTCTGGTTGACTCGAAGTCGCTTAACTCTACGTTGCAGGCTTTGCATCTCATGTTAAAAACTCCCTGTTTGTTGGTTCATTAGTTGTTCGTTTTCTTCTGCTTGCTCCCACTCTAAGTATTGTAGGTAGTCTGAATAATCCTGAAGCATTTGTAACTCTGCTTTCTGATATTCATTCATCGCTCGTTACCTCTACGTTGTTGATTAAGTTAATTCGCATCTGTATGTAGCGGATTGCCTTTCTTAGATCTGTTATCTCGCTATCCAGTTTGCTTAGGCCATCGTATTGTTTACCGCCAGCCCTTAGTAAGTACTTTACTACGTTACCTGTTGCAAAGTCAAGGTTATTTTGCATTATAAATGTCACTGGCTCTACTGGGTAACGTTCGTAATGGCTAGGTTTGTTTACTTTATCCTCCATGTTATGCCCCCCACCCCTTTAGTAATAAGGGTGATTGACCAAGAAAAGCCCCTACTATCATTCCTATTAGAACCAGTAGCAGACCGAACACTACGGCGTAGGATAAGCCCCCGATAATCCCCTGCACAAATGAATCGCCCTCATACTGACAGTCTAGCTTATCTTTACGCTTGCTCATGATTCGTAGTCATCCACTACCTGTGGTGCCTCTTTGTCCGCGTGTGTGGTTGCAGCATCCCCAATCCAATCGAACAAAGCATAACGATCATCTTTATCATCTATGTAGGTGGGGGAGTTCATGTTAATCATTGGGTCGAAAAGCTTTTCTAAGCGATCTAACTCATCATGGTATAGCTCGGTATGTACTTCCTCATAAAGTCTTTCTAAGTCCACTGTGTTGCCTCTCTGTGTTGGTTAAGACTAGGCACCTACGGGAACGAGAAACCCATGCCTAGTTTCGGGTATTTAACCCTCTTCAGTTAACCTTGTTTGATTACGCGCCACACTGAGTGTACGCCCTTTCTTATTGCTTTACCAGCATGTGTTTCCGCATGCCAGTCTCTGATTTGTCCTTCGCGGTACGTCATAACGTGCGCGGTTCTGCTATTGGCGATATAGATAAGGTAAGTTTCTTCTTTATCTAGTTTCTTAATGATCTGGTTTACAGTAGCTCTACCGTCTGTCATTACGTGGTGAATAAGCTCACAATCGTAGCCTAGTGATGACACTGCTGCAATGTGACGCTCTAGGAGCATTCCATCGTTATCTTTTCTTCCGTACTTCTTAGCGGTGTAGTAAGCTTTTGAGATACTGCAATCAGTAGCTTGAGCCGTGGCGATAACTGCACAAAATGAGCTATCGTGTGGGTTAACCTGAGTAAGCAGTGCTGTTCTGGCTTGTTCGTCTGTTGCGTATCTCATTCTACTTTTCTCCCTTGTGCGTAATGGTCATGTAGGCAATGAATGCGTAAAATGGAATATATATTGCTAGGGTTATTATCGTGTCCATTTCTATGTACATTTTAATTCCTTTCTATTTGTTTGCTGTTTGTATGGTTCCTAATATACAGCAG
Organism: Smithsoniella earleae; assembly: GCA_032356285.1. Classification (NCBI taxonomy): domain Eukaryota; kingdom Viridiplantae; phylum Chlorophyta; class Ulvophyceae; genus Smithsoniella; species Smithsoniella earleae. The sequence continues at coordinate 15,783 of JAULKQ010016870.1, read as the reverse complement.
TTTTCCCCAATGTCAACAACTATTTTTTATTTATTTTATAGACTCCCTAGAATGTATATGTAGGCACTGGCTAGGAAGATGCAGACCATGAATAGAACCCCGTTGATTAATGCCTGAAATGCTGTTTCTGGCTTAGGCTCATTGCTATGTACATAATCGTGTTTGATTTTGTTGCTCATTTTTTAATCTCCTACTATTGTTTAGATCAAGCCGTGTAGAACAGCGTGTAAAGCTAGTACGGTTGCGCCTGCTGATACTATCATTAATACAAGTACTGCTGTTAGTTGTAGTGCTGTGTTCATTTTATATTGCCTCGTGCAGTTGTTATAAGCAACGGTAGTCATCTGACCACGGTTCTTTTTCTAAAATTTCAATTTCATAATCGCAATCAAGAACAGTTATCCAACAGTCCTTAAAGTCTGACAGATTCGCGGGTACTTCTGATTGGCTTAAAAATGATTCCATGTCTTCATAATTACCGCCAAAGGAAGTAGCTTCCCCAGATTCATCAACATATTCAATATCGTAGTATTTCATTTTTTTTTATCCTCTAAAATGCTGTTACAAGTATGGGGCCAGTTGCGCCTACTTCTATGACTTGTGTGCGTTCTTCCAGCCACTCCAGCGCCTCCGCATAGTATTCTTTAGGGCAGCTTGGGTAGTAGTCGCGTACTTCCTGCATACTGTTAAAACTATTCCAGTCGCAACGAATACTGCAAGCATTGAATGTAATCGCTTCGCCCGTGTCTTCCTCTCGCTGCTCATAGTACTCAGCAAGTGCTAGAGCTTCTTCGTGCGTCCAACCTGCAAACTCATCATCTAATAGAAGGTCTGCTACTTCATATGTTGATAATTCTAGTTTCATTTTAGTGTTTCCCTGTGTTGTTGTTTGTATTTGATTTTAATGTACGTCAAGATAATTTTCTTGAGACGGCAGCTTTGTAATCTCCGTCATTTCCCATTCGCAATCCTCAATTATGTTTTCGTCTAAAGGTAAAGCGCCGGACTCATGTGCAAAAGCATTTGCATCTTTTAGGAACTCACCCTCGCTTTCATAATCACCATCAAACGAAGCAACTCCCGAATCTGTTTCGTATTCAATTTCGTAATATTTCATTTTAGTGTTTCCCTGTGTTGTTGTTTGTTTGTATGGTTCTCACTATACAGCAGTTTTCTGAGCTGTCAACAATTATTTCACCTATACCCCATTGTAGGTAGTTAGTATGTTCCTAAACGTATGCGAGCGTATGCGAGCGCAGCGAGGCTGCTTGTAAGCGTATTATATGTATAACACCATACACTGCTTAGAAACGATCTCAGGAGGTCTGAGGGGCATTCTCTGCTTATTGCCGTACCCTTAGCATTGCCCTTGGTTGGGTGCTGATCGTTGCTTAGAATGGATCTGGTTAAGCCTAATCTAGGCAATCTGCTTGGGTAATCTGCATATGGGTATTCTACTGTTTGTCGTAGATAAACTACTGGGCAATCTGCTTGCGTATGCGTATGCGTATGTATGTATGTATGTAATGGTGTGTGATTGCCTCGAAGGGTGTGTGAGTATTCCCCGTAAGGGTGTTGGTATATTCCCCGTGGTTTTCCCCCGAAGGGTAGCCACCTCAACCCACACCCTGTCCACTTCTTCAATACGGATACGTGCAGCTTGCTTGCTTGACGTAGACCAGCTACTGGGCAGCTTGCTTGGCGGCCGACCCCTTGTATATTCCGTGCGTATGCGTGCGTACGTGTATGCGTGTGCGTGTGCATGACGTAGGCGCGCGCGGCTCGGCAAACGGCGCGGATGTGTGGGCAAAGAGGGGGGGCGGAGGGGGGCTAATGGGGAGATAGTGCAGTGGCGCCCTCCCAGATACAAAATAAAGTGAATTTAGCAAGGCAATTAATAGGGAATATTATTAAAAAAAGAATAGGATTGTTACACTACTTTAGCCACTGGGGGTATAGCCAAGAAAAAGCCCTACTATCAAATACTTACAGAGTTAAGATAAAGCTCATTCTACCCACCTACCCTTGGGGGCAAATGTATTGAGCGAAGAAAAGAAAAGGAAAGCGAAAGAACTGTGCAGAACGATACGGAGTATTCAGTATCACTGCTATTATTAGATATTGTTATCGCTTAGCAGATTACCTAGGTATATCTCTAATTAGATATATAGTTAATTAATGCTTGACAAATATAAAAATATATGCTATAATATTAAGGTAGTAAAGTTTCTTGATAAACATTTATCATCAGTTAGCAGTTCGATGATAACCTTCATCAAGCAGATTTACTTCAACTCTACTTGTAAGTCATCTAGTAGTTCTTAGGTCACAGGTAGCTAACTCTTTGTTATATTAAAAAAAGAAAAGGTGAACAGATATGAATAAGTTATTTATTAATATACGTTACCTGTTAGCTCCTCTAGCCATAGCAACAACTACAGTAGGAGTATTCACAGGTGGATCAGCAAGTTGGATTGGAGTTGGGTTACTTGGCTTAGCCATTGTACTTGATACCCTAATTAAGACCCAGACTAAGGGTGCAGGGTTTGATGAGAATGGTGAAACAAACTGTGTAGCATGGTTTCAGAACCTTACTATGTACGTTATGCTCCCTCTCTTTATCGCCCTACAAGTAGCCTTAGCTGTAAGTATTAGTGGGTTTATGGCAGGAGTAGTGCCACTCACTGAGCTAATTGGATCAATGTTATCTACTGGTATCTTTCTTGGTATCGGTATTATATACGGCCATGAGCTAGCACACACCAAAGGTTTATCCTTTATTGTCGCTAGGATTATGATGGCTTTAAGTGGTAAGGCGCATTTCTGTTATGCACACGTCTACAATCATCACTTAGAGTTGGGTCACCAAGATGATCCAGCAACATCACCTCGTGGTCGTACCCTATATAAGCACTACCCTTTATCGGGGTTAGGGCAGAGTAAGTTTCTCTTCATGATGGAGAAGCAAAGACTAGAACGATTAGGTGTACCATTCTTATCATTTAAGAATAGGTGGATAAGTGGTTACTTAATGTCCATCCCAACAGTAGCATTGTTCTTCTATGTTGGTGGTGTAGTAGGTATGCTTGTCTTAGCAGTAGTTTGGCTAATCAGTAACTTTGAACTAGAGACACTTAACTACTTAGAGCATTATGGATTATATAGAGAAAAGGGGCAGCCTATTGATTATCGCCATTCTTGGGATAACTCTACTGCTTTCTCATCTTGGTTCTTTATCGAGATCGGCAGACAAGCGGATCATCACGATAGAGGCGAGACGCACTTCTGGGAACTAGATACAGTAGGCGCACCAGATACAGGACACGGGTACTTCCAACTGTTTGCCCTAGCATTAATACCACCAGTCTTCTTTAAGATGATTAACAAGGAGCTAGACCAGTGGGACAGTAAGATGGCTACGGAAGGAGAGGCTAAGATACAACCAAGAACATAACTAACTTTGACCTAGAAAGGATAATCAAATGAAGATAGCAATTATAATGGTACTAATCATAAACTTGGACGGGGACATTCAGCACAAGACTACAGTGAAGGATGAGTGCCCAGACATGAATGTGATCTCCACTCAACTAGAGAAGATGAAAACCTCCAAGGCTATTAGGGATTACGGTGCAGTATGTATCCCAGCAGAGTTCGAGGAAGTAATTGACGGGATACCATTATAATGTTGCCTATCATATCAGCAGTAGCAAATGTAGCTACCACATGGATCTCAGGTAAGGCTGAAGCCGCTAAGATCAACTCAGAGGCTAAGTTAGCCGTCACTAGGGCTAAGGCAGCAGTGATGGAGAAGGTAGCCACAGGCGAGCTTGAGTGGAACCAGACGATGGCTGAGGCAAGTAATAAGAGTTGGAAGGATGAGTGGCTTACTATCCTAGTTAGTATCCCACTTATCCTATCTTTTACTGGACACCACGATGTTGTTGCCCGTGGATTTGAAGCCTTAGAAACTATGCCTGACTTCTACAAGACAGCAGTAGGTGTTGTATTCGCTGCATCATTCGGCATCCAGTCCATTAAGAACATGATGAAGAAATAACTATGAAATACTTTAAAGCAAATGAATTTAATTGTCAAGAGACAGGTGAGAATGAGATGTCCCCTGCATTCCTCGCTAAGCTTGACTTACTACGGGAGGCATGTGGCTTCCCCTTCACAATCACCAGTGGCTACAGAAGCGCCTCACACAGCGTAGAAGCCCGTAAGAAGAACAAAGGCACACATACCCAAGGCATTGCAGCAGACATCCTAGTACAGGGCGGCTCACAGCGTCACAGGGTCATTCAGGAAGCACTAGCCCTAGGTTTTACTGGTATTGGTGTAGCTAGTAGCTTTGTTCATGTAGACACCCGTGATACTACACCAGTAATTTGGGTCTACTAATGAGTAGTGAAGAAGAACCAGTTAAGAAGAAACGGGGTAGACCTCGCAAGAAGGACATAGAGGCTAAGAAAGCAGGTAATAGGAAGGCAGTAGGCAGACCAAAAGGAGATGCATCAGCTATTGCAGAGTTCAAAGCTAGACTATTAGCTAGCCCTAAGTCCCGTAAGGTACTGGATACCATACTGGATGCAGCACTAGACTCAGACCATAAGTCACAATCCGCAGCATGGAAGCTACTTATGGACAGAATGCTACCACTATCTTACTTTGATAAGGATAAAGTAGGAGGAGGTAGATCAGCAGTTAACATTACTATCTCAGGTATCGGTGGGGACACAACCATAGCTGGAGATCCTGAACCCGACCAAGAGGAAGACATAGAAGATGCTGACTATTTCACAGTTAGCCAACTGGATGAAGACTAACCTAGAGGAGTTTACATTTTGTCTGCTAGTACTGGTCTAGATATAAAGTTACTACGTTGGCAACAGGAGGTTTGGAAGGACACTACCAGATTCAAGGTAGTAGCAGCAGGTAGACGTACAGGTAAAACCCGTATGGCTGCTTACCTACTGATTGTTAACGCACTACAAGTTAAAGCTGGTCATGTATTCTACGTAGCACCAACACAAGGACAGGCCAGAGACATTATGTGGCAGATTATACTGGAGGTAGGACACCCAGTAATCAAGACTAGCCACATTAATAACCTACAAGTTACCCTAATCAATGGAGCTACTATCTCCTTGAAGGGTGCAGACAGACCAGAGACTATGCGTGGTGTGTCTCTAAAGTACTTAGTAATGGATGAGTACGCAGATATGAAGCCAGAGGTTTGGGAACAGATCCTACGCCCTGCTCTAGCTGACCAAAAGGGTGGAGCCTTGTTTATCGGTACCCCAATGGGACGTAATCACTTCTACGACCTGTACCAATACGCCTTATCGGATGAAGATGATACGTATGCTGGCTACCATTACACGTCATACGACAATGATTTGTTGGATCCAGAGGAGCTTAACGCTGCTAAGAAGTCTATGTCAAGCTTTGCCTTTAGGCAGGAGTTCATGGCTAGCTTTGAAGCACAGGGATCAGACATATTCAAGGAAGATTGGATTAAGTTTGGCAAAGGGGAAGAGCAATCAACCTACTATATTGCCATTGACATGGCTGGTTTTGAGGAGGCTGGCAAGGCTAAGAAGAAGTCAAGGCTTGATAACACGGCTATCACAGTTGCAGCAGTAGATGAGGCTGGTTGGTTTGTTGAAGACATCATATATGGTCGTTGGACGTTTGATGAGACAGCTAATAAGATATTTGCAGCAGTTGAGAAGTACGATCCAATTGCAGTAGGCATCGAGAAGGGCATCTCCAGACAGGCAATCATGTCTCCATTGACGGATCTTATGAAGCAGTACAACAATTACTTCTCTATTCAAGAGCTTACACACGGTAACAAGAAGAAGACAGACCGAATTGTAGCAGCATTACAGGGTAGGTTTGAACACGGTAGGATTACACTTAACAAGTCAGACGAGTGGAATGCAGAGTTCTTGGATCAACTATTCCAGTTCCCTAACCCACAAGTACATGACGATTTGATTGACTCACTAGCTTACATTGACCAGCTAGCTAACATAACTTACTTCTACGACTACGAAGAAGACAACTTTGAAATGCTAGACGACATCGCTGGCTACTAAGAGGAAACTATGGACTACAACGAAGACGAATTATCTGAACAAACCCTAGAATCTTGGGTCATGAACAAGTGTGAAGAGTGGCGCGAACACTATGAGTCAAACTATTCAGAGATCCATGACGAGTACTACCGCATTTGGCGTGGTATCTGGGACAAGTCAGACTCTATGCGTACTTCGGAACGCTCTAAGCTAATTAGTCCAGCAACACAACAAGCAGTAGAGTCCTCAGTAGCAGAGATTGAGGAAGCTACCTTTGGTCGTGGCAAGTTCTTTGACATTAAGGATGACTTCCAAGACCCAGACAACTCAGACATTAACCTACTACGTAACCAGCTTACTGAAGACATGGGCTATGCAAAGGTACGTAAGTCCGTAGCAGAGTGTTTGATTAACGCTGCTGTATTTGGCACAGGTATTGCTGAGATAGTACTAGAGGAAGTAACTGAACTCAAGCCTGCTACTCAACCTGCCCCTGATTTAGACATGATGGCCATTGGTGTCATGAAGTCAAGCAGAGTTCTAGTTAAGCTAGACCCTGTTATGCCACAGAACTTCCTTATTGACCCACTAGCTACCACAGTTGAAGACGCACTAGGTGTGGCTATTGAGAAGATGGTACCTTACCACCAGATTAAACAAGGTCAAGACGCTGGTATCTACCGTAATGTAGAAGTTTCACAGGTAGAATCAGACCCAGACCTAGAAGATGCTAGTAAAGTATTCGATGTTAACTCTAGCGATATGGTACGTTTGACTAAATACTACGGTCTAGTACCAGTAGAACTACTAAATGATGTAGACGAAGACGGCGAGATTAGCCCAATCGTAGACTATGATGAGAACGAGAGCTACTGTGAAGTGATCTTAGTTATCGCTAACGGTGACACTATCCTAAAGGCTGAGAAGAACCCGTACATGAAGGGTGATCGTCCAGTAGTAGCCTTTGGTTGGGACGTTGTACCATTTAAATTCTGGGGTAGAGGCATCTGTGAGAAAGCCTACAACAGCCAGAAAGCACTAGACACTGAGCTACGGGCACGTATTGATGCTTTGGCTCTTACAGTTCATCCTATGATGGCTGTGGATGCCTCACGTATGCCACGTGGTGCTAAGCTAGACATCCGAGCTGGTAAGACTATCCTTACTAACGGTAACCCAGCAGAGATCCTACAACCATTTAAGTTCGGCCAGCTAGACCAAGTATCGTTTGCACAAGCAGCACAGCTTCAGACGATGGTACAGCAGGCTACAGGCGCTATTGACTCAGCAGGCATGGCAGGTACCATTAATGGAGAAGCCACGGCAGCAGGCATCTCAATGGGTCTGGGAGCTATCATCAAGCGACACAAGCGTACTTTGATTAACTTCCAAGAAAGCTTCCTAATTCCTTTCGTAGAGAAGGCAGCTTGCCGTTACATGCAGTTTGCCCCTGAGCTGTACCCAGTTAAGGACTACAAGTTCGTAGCTCATAGCTCACTAGGTATCATTGCACGTGAGTACGAGGTAACACAGTTAGTACAGTTGCTACAAACTATGTCACCTGAGTCCCCTTCTTACCCAATGCTGATTGAAAGTATTGTAGATAACATGGGGCTAGCTAACCGAGAAGAGATTATTGCTAACATGCGTCAGGCACAACAGCCTAACCCAGAAGCAGAGCAGATGCAACAGCAGGTGCAACAGATGCAGATGCAAATGCAGCAGCTTACTATGGAGAATCTACAAGCTGACACTGCTGAGAAGGTATCACGAGTACAACAGAATCAAGTTGAGACTCAGTTGCTACCTATCGAAGAAGAGACTAGACGTATGGCAGCCCTTGCTAAGTCAATGCCTAAGGATGATTTCGATAGAATGGTGGAGTTTGCCAAGCTAGAACTTAAAGAAAAGGAACTAGACACCAAGGAAGACATCGTTCGTCTACAGATGTCACAATCTAACAACTAATATAAATAGGGAGAATGTCCGAAGTGGCACCTGAACTACAGAAGTACTACGAAGATTACATGGATCTATTTGCACTAGATGGTTGGAAAGCTTTTGAAGAAGACCTAAAGGATGCAATGGACTCAATACAGATACTGGCATTAGAGGACGCTAAACAGTTACACATAGCCCAAGGCAAACTAGATACCTTGACTAGGCTGTCTAACTGGAAACTAGCAATCTCTAATAGCTATGATGATTTACTAGCTGAGGGATCAAATGATGAAAATGATATTTGATTTTGAATGCGAAGAAGGTCACGTTACTGAACTGTTAGTTAACTCAGATGTACGAGAACTACCATGTCCAGTATGCAACAAAGTTTCAACGCGGGTAATTTCTCCAATCAAAACTGTTTTCAAAGGCCACGGCTGGGTAGATAAAGACCTGAAGTGGGCGAGAGATCATGAGAAAGCCGCACAACCTAAGCAACAATAACCATCCACAATACTTTTAAAGTACGGAGATATATAGAATGGCAATACAAGAACCTCTTGAGCAAGTAGATTTACAATTAGGTGATGACGATATGTATGTTGATCCTAACGTAGAGGCTCCAACTGAAGAACCAGTACAAAACGAACTAGAAGCTGAACCTGCTGTTGAAGAACAGGTAACGGATGAAGCCGAAGCAGAGATCGAAATCCCGAAGAAGTACCAAGGTAAGTCGATAGCTGAGATTGTACACATGCACCAAGAAGCTGAGAAGCTGGTTGGCCGTCAGGGTACTGAAGTAGGTGAGCTACGTAACATTGTAGATAGCTTTATCAAGTCAAAGGGACAGGAAGCCATTGAGGAGTCAGAACCCTCAGTAGACTTTTACGATAATCCACAAGAAGCGGTACAGAAAGCCATCTCTAGTAGTGACGAGATGAAGCAAGTTAAGGAGATGTTACAGCAGCACAAACAAGCTGAGGTACTATCACAGATTAGCTCTGCTTATCCTAACTACGAAGAGACTATCCAAGACCCTGCATTTGGGGAATGGGTTAAGGCATCTGCTGTACGAGTTGAATTGCTACAACGTGCTGACTCATACGACTTTAACGCAGCAAATGAATTGCTCTCTAACTGGGGAGAACGTCAGAACATTGTTGACAAAGCTAAAGTAATTAATGAAGCAGACCGTAAGCAGCAGCTAAAAGCAGCTTCGACTGGTGGCAAGGGTTCAGGCGAGCCAGCTACACGTAAGATCTACAAACGACAGGACATTATCAAACTGATGATGCACAACCCTGACAAGTATGCAGCAATGGCTGAAGAGCTAACTCAAGCGTATGCTGAAAACAGGGTAAAATAATATTTTCTTTCATAACTAAAAAGGTATTTTAAAATGGGTTTAGGCACTAATCACGTAACAAACGCAACTGCTGACAAGTTCATCCCAGAGATCTGGAGTGACGAGATCATCGCAGCATACAAGCAAAGCCTAGTATTGGCTGAACTAGTAAGTAAGATGAACCACGTAGGTAAGAAGGGTGATACCATCCACATTCCTGCTCCAACTCGTGGATCAGCTTCAGCTAAAGCAGCATCAACACAAGTTACTTTAATTGCTGACACTGAGTCAGAAGTTATCGTAAACATCAACCAACACTTCGAGTACTCACGTCTAATCGAAGACATCACTAACGTACAAGCACAACCTTCACTACGTAAGTTCTACACAGCTGACGCTGGTTACGCACTTGCTAAGAAAGTAGATGACGATTTGTTTGCACTAGGTAAGTCTTTCGGTGACGGTGATGGTTCTGACTGGACTCACGCTAACAGTTTCTACGTAGACGGCGCTAACGGTATTGCTGTATATGCTGAAGACACTGTTGCTCCTTCAGACGTATTCACTGACCTAGCTTTCCGTGAGCTAGTACAACAGTTGGATGATGCTGACGTACCAATGGAAGGTCGTTTCCTAGTTGTACCACCAAGTGTCCGTAACACTATTATGGGTATTGATCGCTACCAGTCTTCTGACTTCGTAGATGGTCGTGGTATTCAAACTGGTAAGATCGGTACACTTTACGGTATTGACATCTACGTATCTAGCAACTGCCCAGTTATTGAAACTGCTGCTGCTAACAGTGCGTCTACTGTTGACATCCGTGGTGCTATCATGGGTCAGAAAGAAGGTTTAGTTCTTGCAGAGCAGATGGGCGTTCGCTCACAGACTCAGTACAAGCAAGAGTACTTAGCTGACTTAATGACTTCTGACATGCTTTACGGCACTAAAGTTGTACGTCCAGAGTCAGGTTTAGTTATCGCTGTTCCTAACTAGGCTTAACTTTAATATAAGGGGGGTTACTTCGGTAGCCCCTTTTTACTACAGGAATATATAATGGCTAAGGCTTTTGATAAAAACATTTTCTCAGCAACGGAAGCAGTAGAAGACCCAGCAAGTGACACCCTGTTCGTTAATGGTGAGGCAATAGATGGTCATGCAGACCAACCACACTCATGTAGAGCAGTGTACGTAGGCACAACAGGTGATCTTAAAGTAACAATGTCACAAGGTGGCACTGTAGTATTTCATGGTGTAGTAGCAGGCAGTATGTTACCCATTCAGTGTAATCAAGTACATGCAACTGGTACAACCGCAACTAACATCGTAGCATTATTCTAGGAGTAATTTAATGCATTTAGGTATTAACATTACACTAGCCCAATTCACTAAAGTTATTAGTTCAGGGTTCCCATTTAGCCCATTGACTGATGACTACACAATCGATAGCGGAATTAACCAAGAGGTTCCTTCCTGCTTTATAATCAATTCTAATGTCTGTCTTACAATTAGCAGCAACTCATGCTTGGAGATCAAATAGATGAGCGATTTTAAAATATGTGCTAATGAAGACGGCACTGGCGTAGTAACACTGAAGTCTCCCAATACGGATACAGACCGTACTATCTTTCTTCCTGATGCAGACACCACCCTAGGTGTAACTGCCGCACAGTCTGCCGTACTAGACCACTTGTCGTATGATGCAACTAACCTAAAGATTGTAGCAGACCGAGCTATTGAGACAACTCTTAACTCACTGTTCCTTGGTGAGCAACACAAGATGTCATCTGGTTCAGAGAATATCTTTTTCACTAACCTCTCTAGTGACATTAACTTCTTCCCTATGTGGGGTGGTTTGAAAGACCAATCCATTGTAGCTAACCAAGGTGCCTCAGGCTTTATTCCTCCAAGTGGACGAGTATACACTGAGATGTTCTCACTGCCGCTAGGTGGTCAACCAGACCCTCTCACGTCAACAGGCTATGAAGGTGACAACTACTTTGGTATTAACATCACTGGCTTAGGTATTACTACTGTTGCAGCAGAAGAAGTACCACCAAGCGTTAGACTTGAGTACCGTATTACTATCTCAGGTAAGCAGGTGTACATGCAGCCTCTTCCTAGAAATGCTGCACGTTCTTCAGCAGCAGCCCACATCTATGCAGGTGACGTTATCGAGTGGTTCTTTGACCACCCTGTAGATGTACGTGCAGGCACTACGCTTAACGCATCGATCCACAAGGTACGTATCTCTGATGACGTTGACTTAGGTGTATTCCAAGTACGTCAAGGTGATACAGTTGATCCTAACACTGGCTTACTTCGCTATCAAGCTACTGTACATAACAGATTGTTTGAAGATAAAGACATTGAGCTAATCAGCCCTTACCTAAAGTATCAAGCAATGGACTTTAGTGTAGATGCAACTGGTGTATCTATTGTACTAAAAGACTTGTCTCTATCAGCTGGGTCGCAGGTACTTGTACCACATCCAATCAATACCCTAGAGGCTGTAGCTAGTGGTACTAAGATTCAGATTAAAGTTAAGGATGGATCTAAGGTAATCTGTGAAGCACTGCCTGTTAATGCAGTGAGTGTCAATGGTGTATTCGTAAACGCTATCCTAAACAGTGCTGTAGCAGAGCTTAACAACCTGTTCACTAACGCTGTTAGCTTTGCCAACCAAGGCAACCCCGTACTAAACGTACTGTTGTCAAACAACTACTTAACTATTATCTTGGAAGATCTTACATCCTTCTCAGTGGACATCACTGCTCTAGGTGTAGATACTAACCGCCACGTAACAAGTGGTGCAGTGGTTGGTACAGATCTAATCCTTACCATGAATGACGGAATCAACCCTGTTACTATTGACGTAAGTAACATGATTAGTGGTTCAGCTTTGAGTGCTGTCAATGATAATTGGTATATCTCTTATGGTACTAATGCTGACCAAGCAGTAGGTACTGGTACTAATGACTCTACTATTAACCAACAACTACCACTCTACTTTGGTCAACCCCTAGTACAAGGCTCAGAATTTAAATGGAACTTCCAAAGTAATGGTGGAGCTAATTTAATTCTTGGTATTTGGGATGGTGCTGAAGTAGCTACTCCTTACAATGGTGGCTCTATAACTGCCTCTAATTGGGGCACGATGTTCCTATATGCTAGTGGTTTTACAGCAGGTTCAAATACTACAATGACTACTACTAATAGTGGTGCTAAGTATGTAGTCTCTAATGGAGATGCTTGTGGGGTTAGGTTCGATAACGAAGGTCACTTAGTATTAGTTCACTACACTGGTGGTAACGAAGTCGAGATAGCTAGAACAACTATAGCTTTAGCGGTTACATCCTTCAAGATGCAGATGCACACTTGGGCTAACGGTGTACTACCTAATGGAATCATCAATAACGTAGATTACATCTGGGATATTGTTCACGACTTTGCAGGTACCGAAGGTGGTATCCTCAATGGCATACTAGACCACACAGTACTTAAGAGTGCTTTGTCTATATCTCCTAATGAGAAGTTAATGTTTATGTTGGACGAAGTAGGTCAAGGTGACTTCTTTGGTACTGACTACACTAACGCTGCTACTGGTGTCTCTACTGCTGAAGAGCAATTAAACAACACATTCTACTACCAAACCAACGAAGCCATTGTATTGGATACCGCTACTGGAGTTTCAGATTGGAACGCTAACGCAGCAGCAGGTGAATACTTCTACGCTGCCAGCTTAAATCAATACAGAAGAGGTGGTTCTGGTACTATCCAAGGCTTGTTTAGTCTACGGTACTTGTCTGACAACTCCATTCAGCTATGGTCGGAAGACCAAGACGAGTTGGTTGCCACAGCTAAGTCTAATGGTGATGGTTCTCCTATCCATTTATTCTTTGGTGTTAGGGGTAACAGAGCTTACTACTCTATCCCTGTTATTACTAAGCAGGCTCTTACCCAAGGTTCACAGCCTTTGGTTACTTACGTTCCTACTGTTGCTAACCAGACTGTATCAGTTGAGGAAGGTGGAGTTCTTAACTTCTCTATCGTATCAAGTAGCAATATAGTTAACCAGTTCGTAGAGGTTGATGCTCCATCTTGGATGTTCATGAATCAGGCTACGGGTGTGCTTAGTGGTACTGCTCCTGCTTATGCTGGCACTGCGGCTGACACTATTGTAGTTAACTGTAAGGCTGGTAACGCTATCGGTGGTACTGTTAGCTTCACTGTTACTGTTACGGTAACTCAAGTTGCCTACACTAACACTAACTCATTAGAGTTCAATGGGGCTAGCACTTTCCTTCAGGGTAACCCTGTTAACATGAATGCTCTGGAGCGAGCAACTAATGGTGACGGTAACGCTTGGACTATCTCAATGTGGGTCAAGCCAACATCATCAACAGGTAATCAAACCTTAATGGTTTACGGTGCAGGTAATGATTACAATAATGGTGCTATCACATTAAAGCAAAGTGGTGGTACAAGCATAGTACTAAACTACGGTACTGTATATAACAGCATCATACTTGTTTGTGGGAATGCCTTAACAGCTTCCACTTGGCAACATGTAATGGTGACGTTTGATGGTGGCACTACAGGAAGTGTTGCAAGTAGTGCTAGTGACTACTACAGCAGGTTCAGTGTTTACGTTGATGGCGTACTTCAGACCCCTATTGGTGTTGCTACTGGTGGTGGCTATGACGGCGCTCTCAGTGGTGCTAACCCAAGTGACAACATCTATCGTATTGGTCGTGCTAGTAACGTACACAACAACTACACGGATGCTACTATTAACCAAGTTGGTATCTGGAGTTCAGACCAGTCTGCTAACGTAGCTACTATCTACAACTCTGGTGCTACTCAGGACTTAAGCCAACTGGCTGCTGCCCCTGCTCACTACTATGAGATCGATACATCTATAACCAGCATCACAGACCTATCTGGCTCTGCTGACCTAGTGGGATACAACTTCACTGGTTCAAGCTTAGTCACCGATACCCCTAGTTAATATCAACCCAGAGGGGGTGTAAAAGCCCCCTACTTAGAGAGGAGCAATTAAGGTGAGTAGTATTATAGACCCCGTAGAATACGGTAAACTAATTAGCCGAGTCGAATCGTTATCTAAGAAAGTAGATTCAATGGATTCAGACATCAAGCAAATACTAGCTTTGGCTAACAAATCTAAAGGAGCATTTTGGGTAGGGTTAAGCGTAGCATCCTTTGCAGGAGCTATAGTAACAGTACTTTTTAAATCTTTTTGGGGAAACTAAATGGCAATATTTCGTGGTAATGGCGGAGCAGGAGACGCTTCTACTGACATTACAATCAATGCTGTAACTGCAAAGGCTAATGAGGCTGCCGCTTCCGCTAATGCTGCTAGTGCATCTGCCGCTGCTGCTGCTGTATCAGAATCAAATGCTGCTACTGCTGTTGCTAATATAGATACTAGTGTTAGTAATGCAGCCACATCAGCAAGCAACGCAGCAACCAGTGAAACCAACGCAGCCAGTTCCGCTACTACTGCTGCCTCACACCTTGCTGACTGCCTAGCTGCAAAGGTAGCTGCTGAGTTAGCTGAGACAAACGCTGCCACATCTGCCTCAGGAGCCTCTGTATCGGCCTCTAACGCGAGTACGTCTGCTAGTACTGCTACCACTAAGGCTAGTGAAGCTGCAACCTCTGAGGCCAACTCAGCTAGCTCTGCTAGTGCTTCCTCAACTAGTGCTAGTAATGCTGCTACATCAGAGACTAACGCATCCAACAGTGCGTCAGCAGCCAGTACTTCAGAGACTAATGCTGCCAATAGTGCCAGTGCTGCTGGTACCTCCGAGACCAATGCAGGTAACTCAGCTACTGCTGCCGCTGCTAGTGCAGTACTTGCTGCTAGCTTTATTCCAAGCCAAACAGGTAACTCAGGTAAGTTCCTGACTACTGACGGATCTGCTACATCTTGGGATGATCTACCCAGTAGTGACGTAGTAAGTGATACTACTCCTCAGTTAGGTGGTGACCTAGACTTAAACTCTAATGACATTACTGGTACTGGCGATATAACTATTACTGGTACAGTAGGCGTTACTACAGTAGACCTTGGAGATTGGACAGTAACAGAGAGTGGTGGACTACTGAAGTTTGCTCATAGTGGAACAGATAAGATGAAGTTAGATAGCTCAGGCAATCTAACAGTGGTGGGTGATGTAACAGCTTTTGGTACTATATAATGACACTACAAGCGTCAGGAGCTATATCGCTCAGTGAGATACAAACAGAGTTTACTGGTACTAACCCTATCAGCATCTCAGAGTATTATGGCTCTGGTGGTGTAACTGGTAGTGGTGAGATAAGCCTTACTGACTTTTATGGTACTAGTAATCGAGTAACTATTAACTTAACTATTGCTTCTAATAC